>JADRCD010128782.1:0-19075 GCA_019843815.1 Montemys delectorum | reverse complement strand
TAAGGGTTGAGGCTTAATAGTGATGTGTTTGTGTGTCAAGTTGACAAGGGGTCAATTGTACTGGCTAGTTTTGTGTGTCAACTTAACACAGGCTGGAGTTATCACAGAGAAAGGAGCTTCAGTTGGGGAAATGCCTCCATGAGATCCAGCTGTGGGGCATTTTCTCAATTAGTGATCAAGGGGGTAGTGCCATCCCTGGGCTGAAAGTCTTGGGTTCTATAAGAGAGCAGGCTGAGCAAGCCAGGAGGAAGCAAGCCAGTAAGGAACATCTCTCCATGGCCTCTGCATCAGCTCCTGCTTCCTGACCTGCTTGAGTTCCAGTCCTGACTTCCTCTGGTGATCAACAGCCATGTGGAAGTAAGCTGAATAAACCCTTTCCTCCCCAACTTGCTTCTTGGTCATGATGTTTGTGCAGGAATAGAAACCCTGACTAAGACAGTCGGCAACTTTTCTCTTTTCAGGAATAAAAAAATTATCAATCCATAAAATATTGATAGATCAGTCCTGCTAAGGCACCTGAATGTCACCTGTTTGGATATCACAGAACAGAGGTCTTTCCACTTATCTTTGCTGAGAAAAGCATGTGTCTCTTTTACACACATACTTTTTCTTCTGCAAAATAAAAACAATTTACGATCTTCTGGAGGTTAACAGGTATTATAACACTTCTCAGAGTAATTTATCAAACCCTGATAAAATCCAGTATCTCTGTGTGAATTCCTGTTCAACTCAATGTAAGTTCATTTACCATTTTCCCAGCAAAGAAGCATGCTGCAATCAGAAATGTGAAAAGACACAGGTGAGGAATTTTTAGTCTTTATTTTCTAAAGAAAAGTGTTCAAGAATGTTTCTCATTTTCCAAATAAGAACATAGTATACCAAAGAACACAGGGGCACAGGGTTATTTCATTACAGTCCTAATATTTAGTGTCTGTTTTGTGGGGTATGTTCTGAAAAAAGTATGAAAAATCTTTCATTTCAAAGTATTTTTTTCTGACCTTAATATGTAAGTGCATTTCTGTTTGTGTGTAGCCATGTGTGGAAACAGTTTTAAATTCATAAATCTAATGGAGGGTTTCCCTAACTTTCATGAAAGCCTAGAAAGTTTGATTCTCAGACATTGATTTTTATATAAAAAAAAGACACATCAGTTTAATTGTTCTTAGTTAAGATAAAACTATACAAATGCATAACTAATGTCTATGTTTTCAGTTGGTGATAGTATGAACAGAATTTCTCCCATTTTATTAAATCTACCATTCCATATTTCAAATCTGTCTGCTAAACTAATTTATACCCAGTCTAAAGGCAGTTATATTTCTAAATAATACAACTAGCAAATGTGGATGTATTAGGCAACAATAGGGTACAGTATAAACCCAAAGTTAATGGAATGTGGGAATCATAGGAATTAGGTGTTAGTTGTTATTAGTAAACCAGTACTGACACTCTAGCTCTTTTATTGATTACTTGACAGCTTTTCCTACTTTCTTATTCATGGCTTAAGTGGGGATAATGATAGCCTCTAATTTCCTAAAATAATGAAGAGCATATAAGAATGAAATCCAGAGGCAGAAATTACCAAGGTGGGAATAATTTGTTTCATTTTAATAATATAATTTCTTTATACTTCAATTTATTGTACTCTCCGTTATCCTTTTTATTAGCATCATGATATCCTAACCCAAACTTAGACAAAGATACACACAAAAAAATGTCAAGAATATATAAATATACTATCACAACACACTGTTTTATTAACTGTACATATATTCACCAAGATATCATTTACCTTAAAGAAATAAGACTTTGCTTAATATTTGCTAAGAATTATTCCTCGGTTTCCATTCATATACCCTGCAGGATGTACTGACAATCAAATCATAATCCAATCTCTATTCCTTATTTCTTTCAACAGTCAGTTTTAGAGCACTTAATCATTTTGAATTTCAGAGAAGATAGCACTAAAATCTCTTTCTATTTGTGTGATGTCTGTTCTTACGATTCATGATGCCTTGCTTTATTGAACTTATGTAAAGCTTATCCTACCTGAAGGAAAATGCTCCATGGAGTTTCTTCTTGGTGTATCTGTCAAATTTAAGTTCTTTAACACAGCCTCTGCATTTTTGTTTCCTATTCCTTGACATAGAGTGGCTTTAATAGAAAACAAAGATACGATTCTCTCCCAGTTTCTGTTATTGCATTTCAGAATCAAAACACTCTTATTTTATCTAGAAGTATCTGTTTAGTACTGTTTTCTTCTCTCCTGGATTGCAAGCTCCCAGCTGCCAGAGACAACCTTTGTTTTATTCATTGTTGGCATATGGCAAGTATCTCAAGAGGAGCCATTAATTGAGTTATAGATACAGCATCTTTTCAACTCTGAAAAAAATTGCTAAGTGGGTTTGATACAATGAGAGAATGATTCTTTTTTAAAGGTGAATCAAGCACAATGAAAACAAAAAACAAAATCCCACAGGTTCATTCTTTATGTCATTATTGACAAAGCGTGTAACAACTTTGTTACAAAGTGAGGAAAATAGGAAATTTCCTCCCTTGGAAACATTTGAAACATTTTTTATTATTTTATGAATACTACTTAACTATGAGAAGTTGCCATTCATTCATCTCCCCAAATTACCTCTTATTGTTGTAAGTGACATATATTTGAAGACAGTAGACTCAGCAAATGTGAATAGGAAAACAAAAGCTCAGCCCCCTAAAATTGAACCCTTTTTACATAAATGACAGGGCTTTGGTGCCCACTTATTTGGAAACTGATGACCGTTGCTTATATACTCACATCAATGAATATGAAATAACTAGGGAGAGTAGTGATCTTTACAGGTTAGCTCTTAATATTACTGAATTATAATCACTCCATGAAGAACTACCTAAAGCAATATCAGATTTCAACAGAGGTAGCTATATTTTCTTCGGAATCCACAGACCCAACCTGTTGTAGCATCAGGCTACGTGTAAGACCCTTCCCTCAATTGGGGCTTAACCATCTTGGAAAGCTGCTGAGAATTCCAATCATCATTTTTTTCAAGGTCCCATTAATCTTGTGTAAGGAAGTAATTTGATTTTTCCCTTACACAAAAATAGTATGCTTTTCAGTGAATAAAGATTATAGGGTAAATAAAATATAAGAAACTAGTATTTTCAGATTATTTAAACTGAACTTTAAAATGATTATTTTTTTAAACTATTTTATTATAGCTATAGTGTACCACCCAGGGACAGGAAGGTCTCCTTTGCTGAACCTCAATTCGTATACTTTGCATAGCCATTTAGGACAATGTTTGCCATATAGACCTGGAAGCACCATTCCTGAATTCAGGGCACATGGTTCTGTTTTCAAGCCCCGTATCTGCCATTTGCAAACCATGTGTCCTTTATTCGTAACTCTGTTTGTGACACAGTTTTTTCCTGCACAACAAGAAATTATAATATCTGTGCTAGATAAAGATTTTCAAGATGAAGCATAGAAAATGATGTTGAATACTTGGAGTAGGTGTTAGTAGATAGAATTATTTAATATGTAAGCAACATTCAGTTTATCTCATGTTCTCTATTATTTAGTAACTTCTTTTCAACTTCTTCTGATCCATTTAGGTCACTACAATAGCTCAGCCTTCTGAAGATGAAGATTTGTAGGAGAAGTTTTGGAATTATTCATCATTCTCATTTCTTTTGAAGTCACGGAATTTAGGAATAGCTTTAAACATCAGTGAAGAGGAGAAAACATTTATTTTCAACTTTATTGTTTATCTTTGAATATTTAGAAGTTCAATTTTATGCAATTGTTAAACATACTTACAGACATATGATTAGTTATTTATCATCTTCTCACCCTTTGATTTTTATCCTGTTTTTGTTTTGTGGTGCTGCTTTGTGAAAAGTAATTTTGAATAAAATCACCAACACTGTCTTATTTTACTTTAAAGTAATGCTGTAAGTACCCTTCAACAACTTTTCTCTAGTTTTTCATAACACATTATTTTAGTTTGACTATAAGCCTGAAATGCTTCACCTCTGAAATTGTATTTCTATGTCTTTTTCCCCTTCATATCATGATCCCTAGGTGGCAGGGGCCACTGGATTCATCTTTGGATGGGAGAAGACTTCCAACAGAAGTGTAGCAGATGCTTAATTGCCATTTACTGGATGAAGATGCACACTGTGGGTGAATGGGCAATCCCCCGCTGTCAGGTCAAATGAGAACTTTATCCTTGTGCTTGGAGAATCCTGGATCCTGGTTATTTCAAAGGCGTGAGAGAAAAACATTTCAGAAAACTTTCCAACTGTGTACTCAATCATGATATTTTGTGAAGGTATTTTTTTCTTCTGTCAATAAAACTGCATGTGCTATGGGGTTTATTACACTTACTTGCTTGGTTTAGGAGGTATGAATTCATCTCAGTAACAAAATATATTATTTAAGCATATTTTGTCTTTCATCCTCTCATTTTCAAATGAAATAAAGTCAAATATTAAATACATTTTACTGAGATTGCTTTTTAAATTTAAGCTACTTATAGCATTAATAATTACTATTGCATGTTGTGTAACACATACAAGACACTTTCTAAGTGCTTATCATATATCAATTGTTTAATCTTATAGCACTTATATGAGAGTAATCATTATTCCATTGATATCTTGGGAAGCTGGGTAGCAGGGTGTGAAATGTGACCTTCTTATTTGGAGCATTCCTAGGAAATAATCACTAGCTGCAGGCTTGGAAAATGCAGATCAATATGCTTTATAATGAAATAGGCCAGTGAATAGAATATTGCAAGCCTGTTTGTATGTGTGTATGTATAATATGTGTATGTGTGATTGTGTGAATGTTTGTGCGTGTTTATGCACATGAACATGCATGCATGCCTGTGAATGTGTGTGGATGCTCTGGGTCAGCATCTAGTATTTTCTTGATTGTTCTCACCTTGTTTGTTGAGATAAGATCTCTCACTGAATGTGTAGCTCAGCAATTTGGCTAGACAATCCCAGGGATGCCCCTATCTCTACTTCCCTAGCCTTGGGAATACAGATGAGAGGTTTATACTAATTCCTGACTATTTTGTGGGTCCTGGGGCCTAAACTGATGATTTTTATGCTGCTTATTGAATAACACCTACTCAGTTCCTAGAAACGTCTCACTGGTCGTTGCAAAGGTGCAACTAACATGACATTTTAATTTAATGATTTTTATAATTAGACTGCAAAATGGAACTTTATGGTTTTAATTTTAATTTAAATTAGTAGTAGTAATTGATTTAAGTTGGTAGCACAAATTATTTTAATTTAGTAGTCAAATGGGTAGTTATTCCACCAGGCTCTGAAGAACTGGTGTTATTGTGAGACTATTTTATCCACAATTTATTTGCTTGAAAAGTAGTCTCCAGTTCAATAGTTCTATGAGGTGGAACCGAATAGGATCATGTTAAGTCGTGAGAGTCTTACTCCCAATAACTTGCTGCCACTATTTAAAGGGCTTATAAGTTCTTTTTCTTTTTCTTTCTTTTTTAATGTGTGTTTTTGCCATGAGAGAACAATGTGGGAAAGCTTTTGATAGATTCTTACAACAGGCTGTTATACACATAAGTTTTCAGACTTAGGAGAAATGTATATCTATTATGATGTATTTCCTGGTCTTAGGGTGTAAGTAGATTTAGATAGTGGGAGATATAATTCAGAGTTCAGAAGATAAGTTTATTGGATCCTTAAGTCCTTAAGTAAGGAGAGAAGACTTACATTTCCTTTCACCCTTTTTGGAGGCTACTGGGCAGAGAGAATAAACGTTTAAGTTAGATATTTTTTATGATTATTTTCTTTGTTTTGAATAATAAATAAAAAGAAAGGGGGTTAGAATGATGAGCTGTATGGGAATAAAAATTAGAAATATAATTATTAGTATATTTCTCTGTTAGAAAATAGGTATACTAGGGAAAAAACAATATAAAATGGTGCTTGTTAGGTAGACATGCTTTTTGTTTTGAATTTGTGTGGTAACTCTTTTTTCCCCTAAGTTTATTTATTTATTCACTTTATATCCCAATTACTGAGCCCCTCCTGCTCCTTCCTCACATAACCCCTCCCCTATCCCTCTCCCCTTCTCCTATGAGAGGGTGGGGTCTACCCCTGGGCATAACTCCACCATGACACAAACACTTTTTTAAAACCACGTTTAAAAATATTTATTCTCTTAAGTGTAAATAAGTCTGACATTTCTGGCCTCTGACTTTTCAAGCACACAATGGTTAGTGGAGAATTAAACCCATTTTAGCATTGCTTTTCCTTGTTTATACATCTTTATACTCAGTATTGTGGGAATTTATTACAAATAGATTTCTTAAAATCATGTAAAAATTAATACAGAATAAAACTTTTCTTACTTAGAGTTCCAAACTTTGAAGTTACAATGTACTGATTAAATGATGACGTTGGAAAGATTCAACTTGTGATGCTCTCTCAAATGAAATGACAACCAAAACCAGATATAGCCACATAACCTCCTGGTTTGATTTTCTTTTTTTTTTATGCAAAGACTTTGATAGATTTATTACATACAATGAAGAATTTATTGATTTTTTTTTTTTTTGAGACAGGGTTTCTCTGTGTAGCCCTGGCTGTCCTGGAGCTCACTCTTCAGACCAGGCAGGCCTCAAACCCAGAAATCTACCTGTCTCACATAGTTTGACCAGAGTAATAAACACCTTTCATCCTCTACTAACTCTGTTCCTTTGTTGTTGTGTTTGTTGTTGTTGAGGCTGATCCTTCCTAAGACACAAAAATTCTGCTTCTTAGGAGACCACACACGCATGACTTTACAGATACTGTGGATCAAGCGTCACTAGTCACAGAGCATCCAGAGGCTATTTATGAGCATCTAACAAAGCTATCATAAGGTAACTATAGCCTCCATTCATATTTAGGGGTGGATAATTTACTTCCAAGATCACTGAGGCTCTGGGTAGGATTGAGTTTTCTTTGAATATGCATTGAAGGCCCTTGTTTCTAGTATTCTGCTTTGTATAGGCTTCTTTGTACTCCTGGGACCTGACTATAATTCACAGATGTTATCCCTATTCCATGTCACATGGCTCTTCCAAAATAGAGATGCCATAATCAAGAAAGTAAAGGGAGTTTTTGTGAAAGTCTGAGAGGGTGTCGAAGTCTTACCTGTAGTCATGTCAGGAGAAGAGCATGAGCCTGTCAGTGTTGTCATATTTCATTGAGTAAGAGCAAGCAGCATAGTTTACTCAGATTTGTTTACTCAGAGGTGTACCAGCGTGCATGTACTTGGTTTCTGGCCTCACAGCGGGTACATGAGAATCAGCCTACCCCACTCACTGATGGACTATTACTACAATGAAGGGAGTCATGAATGGATCTACCTCTTTATCCCATTTCATACCTCACTGCTATATTATTTCCTTATCTTTTAGAATTAAATGAAAATATTGAAGCCATTTTGGTGCATACCATCAACGTGGAAACATTCATAAAAATTAAAGTGATTCCTTGAATTAAGATGTTCTGTATTTAGATGATGTTGTAGTTTGAATAAGAATGGCCCCCATTGCCACAAAGATTTGAATGTTTGTTCACCAGAGAGTGGAATTATTAGCAAATGTGAGAATTATTCGTTCTTGTGGGACTAAGTGTGGCCTTTTGGGGAGGAAGTGTGTCACTGAGGTTATAGGCATTAGGTTTCAAATGCTGAACCCAGGGCTAGTGTTTGTGTCTCTTCTTGCTTCCTGAAGATCTGGACATACAACTCTCAGCTGCTCTTCAGCACCATGGCTGCCTGTATTCTGTCATGCTTTATGCTATGGTCTTTGTTTGTTTGTTTGTTTGCTTGTTTGTTTGTTTGTTTCGAGACAGGGTTTCTCTGTGTAGCCCTGGCTGTCCTGGAGCTCACTCTGTAGACCAGGCTGGCCTCGAACTCAGAAATCCACCTGCCTCTGCCTCTCAAGTGCTGGGATTAAAGGTGTGCACCACCACTGCCTGGGTCATGCTATGATTTTAGTAGACTCAATATCTGAACTATAAGAAAACTTAACTTAAATATGTTACTTTATAAAAGTTGCTGTAGTCATGATGTCTCCTCATAGCAATAAAACATTGACTAAGACAAATAACATGTGATAGTTTTTGGAACATTTGCACATTTTAAACCGTAACAAATATCCTAGAAGACATCCAGGACATGAGTATCATTCATATATTACTGTAGAGGAAAAATTATCTCACAAGAAATTTAGTCATAGTCTAATTGTTCCTTTTCATAGAAAGCTCTTACCAGTAAGATAATTTCTATAATTTCACAAATGTAAATGAATCATCTTCCCATCAGTTTATCACATTTGTAATATAGGAATTGTATACCCGTTACTATGAAAATGTAATCGAGAACCAATTGCATTGATCTGAAATAGTAGCTAGTCAGAACACTGATGCAAGAGGTTAATTAGTTCAAGATCTGGGATACAGAGTTAGTTCTTCAAGGACAGCCCCAAGAGCATGAAATCACTTTCTCAACATAAAAAGAAAAGGCGGGGCATGGGGGGAGTGCAGGGATGAGGTATAGTGTGTGGAACAGTTGGAGGGTGGACTGGGAGGGGAATAAAATCTGAAGTTTAAAATAAATAATAAAAAGATCAAAAATAAATAAAAGAAAAGGCATTCCTGTAACTAAGAGGAGAAAGACCTTGTGTTTCTATGTCAACATCACAAAATAAATAAGCAATAAATAAATACACAAGTACAATAATAACAATAAAAATTTGAACACAGACATGATCTGGTGACAAGCCACTCCCCTAACCATTATTTTAAATGAACTCAATACTCAGAGTAATAAGAAAACCCGTGATTTTTCTGAATGAGGCTTGCTTTGTTTTTTGCCCAGAAGACCCTGACATTGACACCATTAAACCAGTACTTTACAATTTTGATAGGGCATGAACTATCTTATTTTCTATAGTCTACATACTCCTCTTATAAAAATAAACCATTGGTATTGTCATATAAAATGTCAAAACAGAAAACAAAACTGATTCCTTTTAATGTCACAATTTCCAGTTTAATGGAAGCCTGGGTATAGCATTTGTTTTCTTTCCTATACCATTTCCCCAGGCAGAGAATCAATTTGTATTTCATTCATCTTTGCTGAAGGAATAAAAACACACATACTGTCCAATAAAAGCTATAAGAATAAAGCTTGCATTAAGCATCTATAATGGAGACACTCATGTTTACTTCTGGCTTTTGTTCTTATCACTGTCATTGCTTGTAAGAAAAATATGGCATGGCAGATAACTCTAAGGGTACAATACTGACACTCATACCTTGGCCGTAACCAACAGCCCTCTAACTGAAACTCGCATTCAACCAGAAAGGAAAAAAACGAAAAACAAAATCTCCGGTATTGGAAAAGTAGGTAATGATTCAGTGCTTACTTATATATACTTGGAATTCACCTATTTGAAATATTAATTTTACATATCCAGTAAAAATTAAAACTGACTTTTCACATTTGCAATGAGTAAAGTCATGAAATCATCAAAGACAACATTTTTTTCTGTTTCTAAAACTATTTTATAGTCAAATTATACTGTGTTGCAATAAAAATTTTCTATATATCAAAAGACACTATGACCAGAAGAGTAACGTACCTTCAGAAATCGAAAAAAAAGTTGCAATACACATATTGACTGAAGGATTCAGGTAGACACTAAGAATATCTATGAACAATCATCATCATAAAGAAAGAATACAAAAATGAGAAAACATACAACACAAAAAACCTAACTCTTAAGAGATGTAGTCTATTGACACTGCCCTGGGTTGCTCCAAAGAAATGGAGGGTGTGCCACTATTACTGAAGGCAACTTCAAATTCCAAAATGGGACCTAGATAACCTGAACTACAACTGTCCTGATCTTAAGGACTAGTTTCCAGGGTCCTAGAAAGCATCATGAAATTTCCCAAGGTAGAAAGAAAACCACAGCCCAATCCTGTACTATGTCAGTAATCAGCATAGCATATAACTCTTGATCCTCCACTCTCTACCCACTCAACTTTATATTTTCCTTCTTTCTCAAGCAAAAGAAAAGAAAATCAAATAAATGAAAATACTAAGGAACAAAAACCTAAAAGACAAAAACTACAAAAGCAAACCAAAATAAAAACCACACAAAATATACGGAGTCCTTTTTATATTGGCCAGTTACTTTTGGGCTTGTGGCCTTAAATGCAGTATAGTTGGTATACTGAGTGTCACTCCACTGCAGAAACGTGATTTTTATGAAGGTAAATAGCTACTTTGGTTTCAGGTAAAGGTCCACTCCATGAGATTGAATGAATACCTGAGACTACCAACATGGCCAAAAGCAAACAAACAAAACAAAAGTATAAGAAACAAAAGAAAATAAAGACAAGACTGGAAAGGTTAAGATCCCTAGGTTAAAACTAAAAGAAGATGTTCCTAATGACATGTTGCTGTACTCATTGGCAAAAGCTTCATTTATTCCTCCTCAGAGAAGCTTAGCTTTCTTGATGTAGGTAACAATTAATATAGAGGATCACAACTGAATGGTTAGCAGAGAGTGAGAGACCTGGAGCACTCAGTATTAAATGTATCTTTTTAACAAAGCCCTCCCCTTATGGTTCAAGGATCAATGTGGAAGAGGAGCCAGAAAGAGTTTAAGAGACAGAAGTGGTAACTGACCAGAAAAAAAAAAAATCATTATCTAGACATAGTAGGTTTCATATACAGATGAACTAATAGAGACTGACAGTGTACCTAAGAACTATACAATTACAAACCAGAAAAAATTCTAGCACATAAAAAAAGGCAATGAACAATGTGCCATCGCTGACTAGGATTTTTTTTTGTCTTAGAACATTTCCTTCTAAAACAAAACCCTTGAACTTTTATTGTACGTTGGGTTCTGTCAGCATCACTGTGCCTTGTACCTCATCCTCTAGGACATTTGATCAATGGTTCAAATATAGGCTTGGTTGTTAATAACAATATTGACAGAATATGAATGAGTGATAATACAGAAATTGGTAGTAAAATATTTGCACATCGTGGGTGCATACTTAATCCCTAAAGCAAAAAAATGAGACCCAGAGTGTCAGTTATTATGAGCGATAATTTTTGAATGTATAGTGAAGTGTTCTCTATATTTCATCTTTGCTTACATAATCTGTATTAAGGAGAAGGAAAATCTAGTGATGTGATCATAAATACTGTCAGAAAGCATGTCGACAGAGAGGATCATATGAAAATCACAAGTTGTAAGAGTAAGAAAAATTATGGAACTTGAAATGTGATTGTATATGTGAGATCTGGATGACAGAATGTTTTCTTTATCATTTACATCAAATTCTAAGATGCTATAATTTCTAAAATCTTTTAAAAATAATAGAGAGGTAGGTCATAAAAAATGATTTCACTCTAACCCAACATGGCTGGTCATTAAACAAGGCTTTTATTGTAAGTTTTGATTGATTGATCAATCAAGAAGAAAATAAAAATATCTTTTGGCTACAGAGTGAATGTAATTAAGGATTGTGCTGGTTTAGTAAAGTGGCAGTTGTAGGGTGACCTGAACAAGGCCAACTAATGGATATGCTAATGTGGCAGGAGATGCTCACAAGAACTTTTTTTTAGTTGAAAATAGATTTTTATACAATATATCCTGACCTTAGTTTTCCATTCCTCCCTTTCTCCCAGATTCCTTCTCCCCCAGATTTACTCCCCCTTTATTTCTCTCATAAAAGAACAGACTTCCAAGAGATGATAGTAAAGAATTCCAGGCCACTAAGAAATCCTGAAAGTGAGAAAAATAATTTTCCAGGGTAAGTACACATAAATTGGTTATTCAATACCAATTGCTCAGTCTTGAAAATATATACATACAAGTAACATTACATAGAGTACACAGGTTATATTTATGTATATGAAAAGTATAGGTAATATACACTTATATTTATGTGTATATATATAATTTGTAAATAAGGAAACTATTAATATCAAGAAATTGTATGATTGAAATATATATATATATCTCATACATTACAAATTTTACACACTACAGACTTTTACAAATTTCAATTTTTTGAGACAAAATAAATATTTATCAAATAGGCACTACCAAATAAATGATCAATTTTAGTCAGCTCTTAAATAGTGTATAGTAGTTAATACTGTTATGAAAGCAAATGCAAATGAGCAAATATCAGTAGACTGTGGTTCAACTTTTTACCCAAATACCTCTTCAGTAATGATCAAGTTGTTGATGAGCAATTGGGAGAATCCCAGTCTGCTCAAATATTATCTGTGGGTCCAAGGCAGAAAATAATGTCTCAACACTTGCATCTTTCCTCTGATTGAGAAGGGACTTGTGTTTTCCTTTTTAGCTTGCAAATCCATGATACTAGGTCAACTGAATACTTTTCTGCCTAGACTATAACACACTTTCTATGCTCTCTTAAGTGTAATGCTAAGCCCCATGATCTTCTTGGCGTGCCATTGCCATGACTAGTCATCTGGTCTTCTGTCTACTTCCCGTCCTTCCAGTCTATTCTTTACTGAGAAAAGATGAGTGTGCTCAGTCATTCTTGTGTCCCAGATCTGAGAACATCAAAAGCATTCCACAGCTGAATACTTTACATTAGTCAGACCCTTCGTTATTCATGCAACCCCCACTTTGCCCTTGTTCTTCTTTGGACTTTTTAATATGTTAGGGTTTTTTGTTTTTGTTTTTAACTAATTTTTTGCCTCGAGCCAGCTTCTAGATGCCAACATGATTCATTGTGTTCTTCTCCAAGTCTGCTCAAATATTATCATAATCCACAAGTACTGATTTCTATAAACAGCATCTCTCATAAGTGGATACTTTTATTTTTGCCCCTTGAGTATACCTTATTTTATTTTATTTTATTTTATTTTTTTTGTCTATGCCTATTCTTTATCTTGCCTTATTCCCATTGCTTTAGCAAAAAACTCCAGGAAAATAGTTCTTATTCCATTCACATTTTTAGTACACAAGGGTAGAGTTAAAATCTGTCTGAATAATGAATTTCTTAATTCACAAGTACCACACAGCTTTCACTAGCAGTACCTCAGCAGTCACTAGCGGATTAAAATATGAATAAACTATTTTTTTTTTACTAAAGCATTCAAGGCAGAATTTAGAAAATTTTTAGGAAATGTAAACAGACAAACAACAATTTCAACAAAACAAAATAATGACAAGAGACTCTATTTAGAAGTTTATTCTTTTCCAATTTGCCTTATGTAGAGAGAAAGTTGACTTGTTTCCCAAACAGAACAATCACGCTTCTGACAAAGTAAAGAAGTGCTGAGCAGCAAGCTGCCTTATTTATAAGATATTATGCTCAGAGAATCAACCTCTATGTGGAGAAAACTAACTGTGAGTGTGATGTAAGTGACTTGGAAGATCTGCCACCACCGAGTCAGAATCCAGCCTTCAAATTCCTGGGATGATGTGAGGCATCATGCATTGTTAAAGAGATGCTTGCTCCTTCTGCAGAGGAGATGTCAACTTGGTTATGGATAAAGTCCTTTTCCTTGCTCATCTGAGAAGATTTTTCCATCTTTTTCCCTGGGAATATGAATCTTAAATGGTATGCATTTGAAATGATAAGAATAGTAGCAAGTAATTCATGCCATTCAAGAGTAATTTTTCTTTCAAGAAATACTTGACATTTCTTGAGTGGTTATTTAAGGCTTTAAATTGAATGCTTGTTTGGGATACTAGGTCACTTTGCACCTTTTTTTTTTGTTTGTTTGTTTTTTGTTTTTTTGTTTTTTTGGTTTTTCTAGACAGGGTTTCTTTGTTTAGTCCTAGCTGTCCTGGAACTCACTCTGTAGACCAGGCTGGCCTCAAACTTCCCAAGTGCTGGGATTAAAGGTGTGCCACCACCACCCAGCCATTTTGCAGCTCTTTTATTGTTGCTTGCACAGAGTTCTCATTACATGTCTGTATAGATTATACATCAACACACAGTAAAAAAATCAAACTTCAGTGTATTTTAGTTTCAGCTCCCCTTCTTCATGTGTTACATCCTGAATCTCCATCTCTGAGCTTTGCTCTGTACCATTAAATTTATGAGGATGAGACCAACTATGAAGAGGTAAATCATTTTCACTCTCCTGTGCCATCTTCTGTTTCTAAGTTCAATTAGATGGAATTAAAGTCATCTTTAAAAACATAAATGATTTTTTGTTTATTTTTGAGCTTATAATTTAATTACCTTTCTCCCGTCATTTTCCTTCCAAACTGTTCTATACTATCCTCTTACAAATTCATGGCTTCCTTTGTCACTATTATTGTTACATGCATATATCTATTTGTATATACATATGTATTCCTAAATTTAAACTTTTGAGTCCATATAATGTTACTTTATGTATTTTTCAGGGCTGACCATTTGGCTCTGGACCAATCAATTGGTATATTCTTCCCTGGGGAAGACTTTATTTCTGTTTCCCACTTTTACACAGTTGCCTACAGTTCTTTATGTCAGGTTGAGGCCTCATGAGCATTTCTTTGTCCAGTTTTGGATGTTCGTTTGACTCACCTTCAATTTAAGAACAGTAGTGAGACTAAAGATAACCAGAGCACGAAGGATATGACATAGATAAATTAGTGGGGGACCGTTAGTAAATATTTGGGGAGAATCCAGTGACAAAGAAGGAAGAGGAATGAGAGGAGGTAAACAGTGGAGGTGAGAAATACATGTGTCACATAAGTGAGATAGTCAGGAGTACACGACAAGGAGAACTTGTTGCTAGATCTGTCTTTTGTTCTATGTTCTAGATGCTTCCTCTGTATCCACAAGGCTAATCATACAAAAGAAAACCAATACAGTTTATTACTTTTATTTTTTTAAATAAAAAATACTGAGAAAGTAGAATATCATGGAGAGGTAAACAGAGTAAAAGTATGATAAAAGTATTCTTTATTGCTCAGAATAATGTATCACATATTGCCTACTAAAACCATAAAAAATATGGTTCCCATCCTTAGCTTGAATAACTTGTGTTTTAAAATTGTTTAAAATCTTCTATGTTCTATGTTGCATTAATTATTGTTGAGACAGTGGCTCACAGAAAAATGGTCCCGTGAGGAACACAGTAACCTAAACTTATGTTCACATCTCTTGTAGTTGACTTTATATTTATTGCTTACAATTTACATTTAGCACCATCATATTCCAGGGGGAAGATATGTAAGTGAAATTGATGAGATTATGCTTGATCTATTCCTGCTCAGAGCAAGCCCAGTTAGAGTAGGACCACATGTGTGTCCTTGTTAGTTATACTAGTCAGCCATTCATCATGACACCATACTTGATTGAATAACTCAAAATGTGATTTTAGATGCTTCATTTCTGGTAGCTGCCCCTATTCCCTTTGGCTCTCAGCAAGGGGGAACTTTTTGGAAGAGATGGTATGATGTTGAAGATCTGCCTCCTTTCTGTCAGCCAGAAAGCAGTAAAAGAGCCAGGAATGGTCCAGGGACAAGAAGAATACACATCCTGTAGTGAACAACCTTCAGTCAAGCTCTCCCTAATACTTATCATTAGTTTTTAATGGATTTAGAGCCCTCACTATCCAAACACCTTCCAGTGGTTTGATTGATCAACGCCTCCAATTCATGAGTGTTTTTGAACTCAACTCATACACAAATCATGATATGAGGTACATACTTTGACAATATATTACATAAAAAGTTTTGTTTTCTCAGAGCTAATAGTCTCATTTAGAAAATAAACTATAGAAGCTGCTACAGCAAGATTTATATAATGAGGGAGAAATATGAAATATGTATATACAGGAAATCTGTGTGGTAGTTAAGCTGAAAATTGAGAGCAATTAAGTTAGCAAAAAAGGAGAAAATATGAGAAAAATTATGGACAAAAGTATGAGATATGGGCAAACCATGTGAAAGGAATGATCATTTCATATAAATAGACAGAGAACATTGCTAAAGCAACAAGTAGTAGAAGAAGAGTAGTATCTCACTGAGAAGAAAGAGAATTAGGGAGCAACTGGAATATTGAGGTCTTAGCAGCCATGAGGATGATGTGGGATTTCATCCTATTATCTTAATGTCAGTAGGGGCCACTGAAGTTATTAAGTAGATTAGTGGCATGACTTATTTAAATATTTCAAGATTCTCTCACTTCTCAGTATATAGAGTAGTAAAGGAATTAAATGAAAGGAAGTGGAAAACTCAGTAAGTAGAGGCTGTAGGAAGCTTGAAGAAGGCTAAAGTCAATAAATTCAAGTAGGTTTAGCAAAGCTCCTCAATTTTCTTAATGTCTTTAGTATATACTTCCTAGTGTTGTGGTGAACCCAATCATAAAATAATTCATTACTACTTCATAACAATAATTTTGCTACTAATATGAAATTTTAATGTCAGTATCTGATGTTTAGGATCTGATATGCAGCACCCAAAGGAGTTGTGACCCAAAGTTTGAGAAGAACTAGTCTGAAGCCTCATGAGAGGTGTTATGCACTGTCTTAAAGACAGATAATTTCAAATACTTTTCGAAAGTGGGAATTCCTGACACATCTAAACTATATGACTTTCAAACTTGAGATTTATCTTCTGATAATCATCGCAGAGGATATGAAGATAGTATACTTTATATAATATGCATCGACAATTAATGGAAGTATGGCTGCTATTACATAGTATTACAAGGCAGTTTCATTTTACATTAAAAACAGTTTAGATATAAATTTAGTCTGCTCATTCTAATAGTCATAAATGTATTTTTTTCACTAGTGGTTCAATGCTAACTTACTGAGTGCTATCTATTTCATTTTTATTACCACCTCTATTGCTCTTCAGATATTTTCAACCAAAGTATTATTTTTTATTGAAGCACATAATTTATCTAAATATCCTAAATTTATTATATAATCACCTTCCATTTATTTTTAATAGAAAAAAGATATGTGTTATGTAGATGTCTAAGAAAATACAGAATATTAGCATAGACCTTTCTCTGTTGCTCACATAGAATGCCAGGAATATAATTTCATAAAAATACTGACATTTTCTCCTATTACCATTATAACATTTAAAATATATTCAAGTATAGAACGAGTAGTTTGAATTAAAACTACATGTTAAATAATATATTGAAAAATAAAGTAATTATTACAATTGAAGAAATAGAACTTAAAATTGAAGAAGTAAATAGCCATCACATTCAATAAAGCTTAATTCATTAGTTTCTTAGAGTTAAGTCAAATTCTATATTAAAAAAATATAATGTTTTCAAGAGACAAAAAGGAAATTTCAAGATTATGCTTTAGGAAAATGGTTCTAATGCTTTGTGTTAATTCTACTTCCAATAGGTCCACTTCTAGATGCTGAGGGTCCCTGCCCCCAGCTGGCTTTGATTGGTAATAAAGAATTACCAAATAACCAATGGCTGGGCAGGGAGATGTATTCAGGAATGATATCCTTATATTTTAGTTTCCAAACCCCTAAACTAAATGTATCACTCAGATTAAGTACCTTAGGACTGGTCTAATCTAAAATCTCATGTACCCTGATGACTGAAGACATTGAACATTTCTTTAGGTGGTTATTGGTCATTTGATATTCCTCAGTTGAAAATTAATTGTTTAGCTCTGCATCCATTTTTTGTTTTTGTTTTTGTTTTGTTTTGTTTTTGTCTTTTGAGACAGGGTTTCTCTGTGTAGCCCTGGCTGTCCTGGAACTCACTCTGTAGACCAGGCTGGCCTTGAACTCAGAATCCATCTGCCTCTGCCTCCCAAGTGCTGGGATTAAAGGCGTATGTCACTACCGCCCAGTTTGTACCCAATTTTTAATAGGGTTATTTGATTCTGTGGAGTCTAACATCTTTAGTTCTTTATATGTATTGGATATTTGCCCTCTATTAGAAGTAAAGATCTTTTAGATATTAGCCCTCTATTAGGATTGTTAAAGATCTTTTCTCAATCTGTTGGTCGCCATTTGTCCTATTGACAGTGTCCTTTGCTTTACAGAAGCTTTGCAATTTTATGATGTCTGATATACTCAGAAGCAGCATGCTCAGTTTGAATAATCAGATAAACAATAGTTCTAAGGGGACAACTTAATTTTAAGACATGATATTAAGAGAGCTTTATGGGTCAGGGTACAATATGTAGAGAGGATATGACCTCAATAGTTTTAGTCAGTGGCAGTCTGTTCTGAGTAGCTCACTTTTAAGGAGCTGTCATTGTAGGATAGAAGGACAATACATGAGGCTGTTCATTCCACTAAGACAATCTACTTCTTCCAGTTTTCAATGTGAGGATCCTTTGGCTCTTCATGGAGCATAAGAAATTCTGAGGAAGGAAATGAAAATGTTACAAAAAATACTGATTTCAATTAAAAGAAAACCCTTGGGAGTAGAAGATTGTTACCTAACAGTTAGTCCTTATGACATGAGGAGTATGTGTGTAGAGCATCGTTTTCACAGATGTATGTAGAGCATCGTTTTCACAGATGTGTATAGAGCAGCAACAGAAAGTGTGATGACACAGAAATTATGCCATGATGAAAAATCCTGAATGATTCTAGCTTCAAATGTGTTCCTACTTCAAAATAATTCTTAAATTTTGTTTGGGGCCTGATAACAAATTTTATAAATAGTAATGATTCATTTTCATATTGTGTATCAAAGTAAAGTACAACGTTATCTATTACACATGGAAAATTCCTTACCTGAGACTGCCACTCCAATTTACAACTTTACAGTAGTCTACTCTCACTCACTTTTCCACTATACCATCATGTTTTATATTTATTGTGTCTAATAAAATAAATCGAATCAGCTAGTGTTTAATGAATACTTGAAATCTGACAAGTATTACTTAGAAAATAATTTTAAACTTAAGTACTATAACATTTCAGTATTATAGTTGTGAAAACTGAGGCAAGCAAGGCCTCTTATTGTTTGTTTGGTTTTTGTTTTGTTGTTGTTGTTGTTGTTGGTTTTATCTGCTTTTTCTATG
>JADRCD010128780.1:0-12486 GCA_019843815.1 Montemys delectorum | reverse complement strand
GAGGAATGTGCCAAGGGCGCAGAGAGGATGTGTGGGTTGCTGGCAGTGAAGACTGTGTTGGTCCCAATGGATCATGTTCTGGTGTCCTTGTGACAGGAACTGGCAGCTGCTGAGCGTGCTAAGCGCCAGGCCCAACAGGAACGGGATGAGCTGGCTGATGAGATCGCCAACAGCAGTGGCAAAGGGTGAGCCAGAGGGAGGAAGCACAGGATGCTGGGAGGACCTCCTCAGTTGCGTGAGCACTCACTTCTCACGCTCCTCCCCAGGGCCCTAGCACTGGAGGAGAAGCGGCGACTAGAGGCCCGCATTGCCCAGCTCGAGGAGGAGCTGGAGGAGGAACAGGGCAATACGGAACTGATCAACGACCGGCTGAAGAAGGCCAACCTGCAGGTGAGGACCAGCACTGCAGTGGGCCTTGCACACTGGCTCCCGACTCTGTCTGAGCTCCTTGTGGTGCGCAGGCTGTGGCGGGCAGAAGTAGGATGGATGCTCTCTGCTGTCTGATTGCTTCTGACACTGTGAAGGCCTGCACCTCTGACACTAGGTTTCAGGAAGTTTCTGAGGCCTAATCATGGGTAGATCCCTTCCCAAGAGAGCTGGGATGGTTGTTGGCCCTGGTGTGTGAGAAGGTGAGGGTCCTGCATGGCCCTGCAGCTGGGAGCCAGCCTTCCTTGAGGTCACCCTACTCTCTTCCTACAGATCGACCAAATAAACACCGACCTGAACCTGGAACGCAGCCATGCCCAGAAAAACGAGAATGCACGGCAGCAGATGGAACGCCAGAACAAGGAGCTCAAGGCCAAGCTGCAGGAAATGGAGAGCGCTGTCAAGTCCAAATACAAGGCCTCCATCGCGGCCTTGGAGGCCAAGATCGCACAGCTGGAGGAGCAGCTGGACAACGAGACCAAGTAGGTGCCCTACCCAGACTGAGGGCACAGTGTTGGTCTCTGCCACCTCAGGTTGGGTCAGGAACCATTCTGTCTTCCAGGTTCCACAACCATCCTCATTTGCTCTGAGAAGTACGTGGAGTTTGAATGGAAACCCATAGGCCACTTCCAAAACTGGGGGCTTTGTGGGCTCTTTCTAGTGAGAGATTCTCTTTCTAGTGAGAGATTGATTTTTGGTTTAACAAAACTAAAACTTGGAGGTAATGGGATCATTCTGGGTCCTAAGCCTCAGTTTCTCCATAGACGAGCTTCTTCATTGGCCTCATGGGTCAGCCCAGGTGTCATCCTGTGACAGCAGCTACTGAGTGTCCAGCACTTTAGCCTCCAGGCTTCCACATGGCCCCAGGAAGTGGGAGGTCTGGTTGCCATCTTGCTGGCTGTGCTATCTGATGGAGGGTGCCCCTTTCAGTCAGCATTTCTTTCCTACCCAGGGAGCGCCAGGCAGCCTCCAAACAGGTGCGCCGGACGGAGAAGAAGCTGAAAGATGTGCTGCTGCAGGTGGAAGACGAGCGGAGAAACGCGGAGCAGTTCAAGGACCAGGTCTGTGCTCGGCAGGGCTGGGTTTCTGTGCTCGGCAGAGCCTTGGTCTGGGTGGGCTGTGCTCAGAGCATTTCACCAGCATCCCTGGTCGCCTGTTTCTGCAGGCCGACAAGGCATCCACCCGCCTGAAGCAGCTTAAGCGGCAACTAGAGGAGGCTGAAGAGGAGGCCCAGCGGGCCAATGCCTCACGCCGGAAGCTGCAGCGTGAGCTGGAGGATGCCACAGAGACAGCTGATGCCATGAACCGTGAGGTCAGCTCCCTGAAGAACAAGCTGAGGTGAGCCAGCCTTCTGTCCTCTGACCACACTACCTGATGAGCACATTTCAGAAAGCCGTTTCTTTCCAGAGCCGGTCTGCACGGTGGTGGGGCGCAATGACAGATGCAGAGGTCTCCTCTCTGGTGTGCCCTTTGAGGTCTCTGTCTCTGGAACTTAGCCAGGCTCTTGAATGAACAGCAGATTCTTGGCACTTTGTTCCCAGCCTATCTTAATGGTCCATCTGGCAGCTCCAAGCCTGGGTGGTGCTTCCATGCTGGGGTTTTTGAATTGGCTGTTAGAAGCCTTCTGGCCTACACTCTTAGGAGATGTCTGAGGGAGTGTTGGCGTGGGGCACTATGCAGCATGCAGGAAAGCTTGGTTTAGTTAGTTAGAATGTCGCCATTCTCCCTCCAATCAGAGGGAATCTTCTTTTTTTTTTTTTTTTTTTGAGACAGGATTTCTCTGTGTAGCTCTGGCTGTCCTGGAACTCACTCTGTAGACCAGGCTGGCCTCGAACTCAGAAATCTGCCTGCCTCTGCCTCCCAAGTGCTGGGATTAAAGGCATGCGCCACCACCGCCCGGCGGGAATCTTTTTTAAAGCATGAAAATCAGACTTCCCTGAGAAGTTTAACTGTGTTTTCTAACATCATCAGAGGATGCCTCCAACTCCTGTGTGAACAGCTGTTCCCCGAGCTTCTGCCGTCTACTTATTTCTTTTTGTTTTGTTTTGTGGTGCTGTGATGGAACTCAGGGTCCCACATGTGTTAGATATGTGCTCTGCCACTAAGTCACTCTAAGCTCACACTGCCTAGTTGTGAGACCTGAGCACAGGCCAGTGTTGCAGAAGGCAGCTCCACCTGCCTCCGGCAGCCCTCTCTGCTGGTGCTTTGTAGTGAGGCACCTGGCAGGGAAGGCTTGCAGTCGCTCTGGTGGTCCACTTCCTCTGACAGGGGTGATCCCTGGCCTCCCTCCCTCTAAAGATCACTTTGAAATCTTCATATTGGGCTGTCCATTTCTCTTTAGCTTAGCCCCACTGACCCTCTGTCTCTGCCCACAGGCGTGGGGACCTGCCATTTGTCGTGACCCGCCGAATTGTCCGGAAAGGCACTGGCGACTGCTCAGATGAGGAGGTTGACGGTAAAGCAGATGGGGCTGATGCCAAAGCAGCTGAATAGGAACTTCTCCTGCAGCCCAAGACAGATGGACAGATGGCTCCGCCTCCCTTCCCCAGCCCTCCACACCCCTGCCTTGAGACTGCTCTGCCCATGACCCTCTCCTTCCAAGGCCTTCCTGAGGGCATTGGCTTCCTCTGCTGCAGCCCTTTCAGTCCTCCATAACCTTTGAGAATCTGATACCAAAGAGTCCAGGCTGGCTCAGGCCAGATGACCCACAAGGTCTTGCCCCACTTGCCTGAAAGCACAGGTGGTGGACAAGAAGGGCAGCCATCGGAGCAGGCACAAGAGTTTTCTATGAATCTATTTTGTCTTCAGATAAAGGTTTTGATAGCTCAGGCCCTCTAGAAGTGTTGTTACCTTCCCCCACCTTGGCTACCCATTCCTCACCCACTCCTTCCTCTGCTATTGGCAATCACACACGGTAACCTCACACCTGCCCTAGGGCCCCCTTCCTGGGCCCTTCCTGAAGGAGCAGTCCAGGGCTTACGCCTCTGTGCTGGGTGCAGAACATGGGACACTCTGGGAATCCCCCCACTCCCTTCTGGGTAGCACTGGTGCCTCTGCTCCTTCCGACTGTAAAATGTCTCAAGTGCAATGCCCCTCCCCTCCCTTGCCAAGGGCAGACTGTCCTGGCACTGGGGCAAACCAGACAGGGCATCAGGGCCACTCTAGAAAGGCCAACAGCCTTCCAGTGGCTTCTCCCAGAACTCTAGGGGACCAAATATATTTAATGGTTAAGGAACTTGCAGGGCCTAGCAGCCAGAATTTACAAGGGCTGGGCCCACTGTGCGCCCTTGTGCCTCTCCTAGGACTGGGGCCCACTGTGCACTCTTGTGTCTCTCCTAGGACTGGGGCCCACTATGCGCCCTTGTGCCTCTCCTAGGACTGGGGCCAAGGGTGGCTGAGTTGCACCACCCACTCTATAGCTTCAAGTCTGCCTTCCACACAGATGCTTTTGAGAGAAAAAAAAAAAGGTTTTTATTTTTCCCTTTTTGTAGTAAGTGCTCTAGTTCTGGGTTCCTTCCCAGCCTTGTCCTGGAACCGTGTTTAGAAGAGAGTAGCCTGTCCTACAATGGTCTACACTGGTTGCTGGGTTTCCCTGTGCGCCTCACTGTTTTGTAAATGCTGTGATCAGGTTCCCTTATGGCAAGAAGGCTTTTTTTTTTTTTTTTTTTTTTTAAAGGAAAACCAGTCAAATCATGAATCATGAAGCTACATATGCTAGAAAAAGCTCTGAATTCAGGTCCCAGTTGCTGTCACAAAGGAGTGAGTGGGACCCGCACCCCTTTTTTATATAATATAAGTGCCTTAGCATGTGTCGCAGCTGTCACCACTACAGTAAGCTGGTTTACAGATGTTTCCACTGAGCGTCACAATAAAGAGTACCATGTCCTATTCTCTGGTGTCTGGGTGTCTGTCCACAGCAGGGAGAGAGGCCTGGAAGGGCTGGGCCAGCTGTCATAAGAGACCACACTTGACTCTGCTTAGTTATCCCTTGGAGAAGGTTCTGAGACATCCTGGGCAGCAGCAGGGGCTCACAGCCCTAGGAAGCAAGGGCCTCCTCCCTCCATGCAGGCTAAGAGGCTGGGAGCCATGGGCCCAGGACTGCTTCAGGTGTCCTGTCCCTCCACATGCTGGGCTCACCTTTCTCCTCTAGGAGGAGGAGGTTCTGGAGGAGATGCTGTGGTTCTAGAGGCAGGAAGTGGGGAGGAGTGGTGCAGTGTGCACAGCAAGCACTCAGCGTTGGCAGTGCTGGATGAAGCCCCGTGCTTCAGGAAAGAGGATCCAGGGTGTGTCCGGCCAACGAGGTGCTACGGGAAATCAGAAGGCCTGGGAGACAGACTCCATCAGATGGCCACACCCCCAGAGCAGCCTGCATCCTGCTAGATTGACACACGCTCATCTTCACTGTTTTCATCCATTACCTTCTTGTCCTGAGTGTGCCTCTGTGTCTTTTGCCTTTTATCATTTGTATTTATTCACCCCACTGGGCTCTGAAACTCCACTCTGTGCTTCTTAGGGAGATCAGATCTCTGGCCCTCAACTGTAATTGACTGAAGTGTTGATTTCTCTTGTCAAGTCTTGTGATGAAGGAAGGGGGTGTGAACTGGCCTGACTGAGCCAGCAGTTCTGTGTGAAACCCCAGTCTGGCTGCAGCAACATCTGACTTTTTGGTTTTTTGTCATTTTTATTATATGGATGTTTTGCTTGCATGCCACTTACGTATCTGGTCTCCGTGGAGGTCAGAAGAGGGCATCAGATTCCCAGAAACTGTAGTTAAAGGCAGCTGTGAACCACCACCTGGGTGCTGAGACTCGATCCTGAGTCTTACAAGAGCAGCCAGTGCTCTTAACAACTTCATCCATTGTCCTCGCCCTCTGAGAGTCTATTTGTATAACTACTGCAGACCTGCTACCTCAGAGAATCTGGACCCAGGCTGCCACCAGCCTTCCAGAGGATTCAGGTACATGCCAGGCTCCCAGGGCCTGGGGTAGGACCTGCAGGGGTATTCAATCAGGAGGATGGAGATGGGAATCTTTGCTCTAACCTCGAGCATGCTTCACTCCTGAGTAAAATGAGTAGCAAGTCCTACTTCCCAGACCAGCCTCTGTTGGTTCTGCCTTTCCTAGGGTTGCTGTAGCATCGCCACATGCCAGAGAGCTTACAACAGAGAGCTGAGGTGTTAAGAGTCTGAACTGAGAGTCTGGTGGGTCCATGTATCCCATGGCTTGGAGCAGTACCACTCCAGTATCTGCTTTGTCTTCACGTGGCCTGCTTCCGCCATCCTTAAAATATTTTTAAGGGTAAAAAAGGTATTTTGTGGGTTGGAGAGATGGCTCAGAGGTTAAGAGCACTGTCTGCTCTTCCCAAGTTCAATTCCCAGTAACCACATGGTGGCTCACAAACCATCTGTAATGGGATCTGGTGCCCTCTTCTGGCCTGGAGGCATACATGCAGGTAGAATGCTATATACATAATAATTTTGGTTTTTTGAGACAGAGTTTCTCTGTGTAGCCCTGGCTGTCCTGGAACTCACTCTGTAGACCAGGCTGGCCTCGAACTCAGAAATCTGCCTGCCTCTGCCTCCCAAGTGCTGGGATTAAAGGCGTGCGCCACCACCGCCTGGCCATAATAAATCTTTTTAAAAGATGTTTTATGTATTAATGTCTTATCTGTGTTTGTGTCTGTGTTTCACATGCATGCCTGGTGGTCAGAATAGGGCATTGGATTCCTGCCTGAACCGGAGTCCCATATGCTTGTGAGTGCCAACTCTGCAAAACGAGTACTCTAAGCTACTGAACTTTCTCTCCCCTGCCTCCCCTTCCAGTCCCTCTATCCCTCTTTCTGTGTGTATGTGTGTGTGTACACACGAGCCCTCCCTCCATCTGTGTGTGTGTGTTGTGTGTGTATTGGTAAGCTTCCATGGGTCAGAGGACAGCTTGGAGGAGCAAGGTCCCAGGGATCAGACTCAGACCATCAGCAAATGCCTTTACTCACTGAGGCATCCTATCAGCCCCTTCTGTGGGCCTCTTAAAGGACACTTGGCATTGGATTTAAGGCCCACAGGAGTAACCCCGGATCCTTGGCTTACAGGCTCTGCCAACACCCCCGCTGCAACCTCCATTCCGGTGATAGCAGCCAGGTGCTATGAATTTCAAGGCCATGCTGTGGCATGACAGTGACATCAGCCAACCCTCTTTGGTGACTGAGGAGTGTGGTGACACCCTGGGCACATGCTGCAGAGCTGTCTAATGGAGTGACACCCAGCCCCTCTTCCCTCCTCTTTTGAGAGTCCGCTGAACTTAAAACTGGATTCTCTCTGCGGTTAAAGCTCACCAGCACCACCCTCACCCTCAGCACTCAACAGTCTCCAGGCGACCTCCAGCCTCTTGGGTTGATAACTCGTCAGAACCCCAAAGCTGCTGCTGTGTTCTCTCAGCCAGCGCGTCTGATGCTCCTGACCATTATATGTGCATCAAACAGAGGGCAGCGCTATCTCTGTGGCACCATGGAAGTTCAGCAGTTGTGGTTGAGCTCCTGTCATTTTTATACTTGGCTCTAAACCCTAAAGCTGACACATTTGGAGACATGACATCCCTTCTGAGTAAACGCAGGACAGTTCTCAGAATGAGGCTGGTGGCCAGACTGGGGTGGCTGGGAGCAATGGTGGGTGCCCTTCCCACCCCCGGCGCGTCATGCAGCACTACCAGTGAGAGATATAGTTTTCTTTCCTGTGCTGTGCAGTCCTGGAGGGTGGAGACCATTTAATTACCTCACAAGCCCCGTGTCCGATGTTCAGTTGGGAGGTCCCTGTCCCCTTCCGCATTCTCAGAGAGGTGGGTACTGTCCTGGGGCAGCCAGTGGAGCATCCAGACAAGCTTTTAAAATTCAGCTTGTCTGTGCCAGTGTGTGCTGGGACAGGAGTGATTACGGTAGCCCGGTGCTTTGGCTGCTGATCCCTGCACAATCCACTAGATGGTGTTGCATCCTGCCTGACTTGCTTCCCAGTTTCAGGGTTGTTTCCTTTGCATTAGGATCCCCGTGGCTGTCCTTGCCAAAGATTAGGTTGAGATGTCAATCCCTGTCGGGGGGGGGGGGGGGGGGGGGGACATCCTGGGCGGGACATCCTGGGAGACTTGCTTTGGATGCCACCAGTCAAGCTGAGTCAGATGTCGAGGAGTCTCTAGGGTTCAAGATCTCTAAGCCCTAACCTGCCAAGTGAGTCCCACCCAGGGGGCTCCATCCAAGACTGTTGGAGAGACCATGTTCTGGTCTAGTCCATGCTTGCTCCGATTAGAAGGTTCTCATGACTGCATTCTGGCTCATAGGGGAATTTACCTAGTTCTGCGGCTTGAAGTACTTTTGTTTGGCTGTTGAGTTAATATTAATATCAATCCTGGTAAAGGGGAGGGGGGTGGAAAGACTTGATGGAAGGGAAATTATAGAAAAAAAAATAATTCCAAAATAACCATAAGCAAAAAGGGGATTATGCATGCCACATGTCTGAATGCTTATCTCAGTTTGAATCTTGGCTCTGCCTCCCTGGTTGTCTGATAGGGACTAAGTCTGGCTCTTATCCAGTCATCCTTTTGAGCATCGGTTCTGTTTCAGGGCCTATGGGGGGTGGGGTGATTTGCCAAGGGCTCCAGATTCGCTGGATCGCAGGCTTACATCTCCCCTGACTCCTGATGTCAGTGTGTGGGTCATGGAGGGAGAAAGTAGGAACTGTCCTGGGTGTCTGGATAGGCAAGGACACAAGGTGTGGGGACTAAGAGGAACACATTGCCAAACATTATCCCCAGATCCATACCAGCTCTGCAATCCTAAAATCACCGAGTAGACCATGGTGTGAGAGAGAGAGGGGGACTCTGGGCGTGCAGAGGTGCAGGCTAGCTCACGTCTTTCTTTTCTTTTTTTGAGACAGCATCTCCTTAGAAATCCCAGTCTCTCCACGTAGCCCAGTCTGGCTCTAAACCTAGCATCTTCTCATCGAAGCTTCCAGAGTGCTGAGGTTCTAGGTTTGTGCCACCGATGTGGCTTTTTAAGGTCACACCTAGGGCTTCAGTCTGAGAGTAAATGGGCCAGCATGGGTCTCCACTCTGCCCACCAGAAACCTGTGTTTTCAACTGATGGATACATCACCTGTGCTGTTGACCCCCAGAGGCCACTGCCTACCTGTGGGATGGGGTTGGAGTATCCACAGTGGGAGCCAGGTGCCATGGCCACTGTGGGAAGATGAAGGGGCAGGAAGAGCAGAAGTGTCTCACCATGGAGTGGGGAAAGTCTCACTACAGGGTCAGCCTCAGCAAAGACGGGGAAGTGTCGTGGTCCCTGAAGCAGGATGGACTTGAAGGTGCATAACAGAAGCAGGGGATAGTTGGGAAGAGGGAGGGGCTGCAGCAGGCTTGAGGTCTGGAGTGCTGACTAAAGGGGCTTAAACTTGACCCTGAGAGGTCATCAAGGACCCCTTAGAAGGAGCAAGCTGTCTTCCTTCCCTCCCTCCCTGCCCTGGGGATGCCCTGAAGTCATCTGAAGGAGTAGTGGCTGCTTTGCTCAACTCTGCTCGGGCTCCAGCTGGGAAGAAGAGAGCTCCTATCAGGGCTGCACAGCTGGCCAGGAGCAGGGCAGAGCAGGGCAGAGCCGGGCCGGGCTGGGCAGGGCAGGGCAGTGCTTCCCAGAACAGCTTTTCTGTGAACTGAGTCACAGCCTCCATCCAGAGGTCCACCATGCCCACATCAGCACCCGGCGGCTGCAGCACAGGACCAGGTCAGTGCAAGGCTTTCCTGAGGGGCCAAAGAATGCAGACTAGGGACTTTCCTTGCCTATGAACTTCTCTGCCTGGGGGTGGAGAGTGAGTAGTCACAACTAAAACAAGAATAACAGAATGGAGCAGAATTTATCTGCTTATGAATGGAAAGAATACTCATGAACTGTCTGAGAAGATATGGAGAAACGCTCCCCTTTGCTGCTTTTGCAGGAACCGTGGTTCTCTGTCCTGGCGACTGGTAGGTGTCCTGACAGAGCTCCAAAGAGGTGAGGGGAGTCAGGCGAGTCTTGGTTAAATGAACCCTGTGGTAGTTAACCCTGGAATGGAGTGCTAGACCAAATGTGCCTCAGTGTACCACATGCGCACGCAGAGCTGGGCAGGATCAAAACTGACAGTGAAAGTAGAAAGGGGACAGACTCACTTGCAAAGGCCATTTCATCTCATCCGGTGACTTGTGGGACATTTGCAGGCCTCTCGCTGTTTCTGCTAGGCCTTTGTGTGCCTGAGAAATATCATCAGAAACAGTTCTTATTGAGCACTCATGCACAGCATCTGATAGAAAAGAGATACTTTGAGCTCTCCGCCTAGGAAGTAAGCTAGTGTCTTTTATTTATTTTTTTAAGTATTTTTTTCTTTTCAGTTTTTATTTGTTTTGTTTTTGTCTTTAGAACTAGAGTCTCACTTTGTAGCCCTGACTGGCCCACAATTTGTTATGCTGTTGACCAGGCTGGCTTTAAACTTCCAGAGATCCACTTGCCTCTCTCTCTCTTTCTCTCTCTCTCTCTCTCTCTCTCTCTCTCTCTCTCTCTCTCTCTCTCTGTGTGTGTGTGTGTGTGTGTGTGTGTGTGTGTGTGTAAGGCAGAGGACAACTTGTGGGAGTGACCTCCATCTTTCCACTATGAGGGTCTGGGATTGAACTCTCCTCATCAGCCTTAGCCACAATCACCCTTACTTACTGTACCATTTTACCAGACTGTGGGCCTGTGGTCTCTCTGCTGCTGATGCTAGGGATGTATGGCATGTTAGTTAAAAGGAGGCAATGTATAGTCATAAGATATTTTATTATAGGAAAGAGAAAAGAAGTCGGCCATGATCATGTGTAGAGAAAGAAAGGAGAGAAAGGTGAGGAGAAGAGAAGGAGAGAGAGGGCAAGAGAGCAAGAGAGGATGAGAGCAAGAGAGGAAGCAAGAGAGCAAGAGAGAGAGAAGGGGGCAAACCGCCCCTTATATTGTGAGGCAGGGCTATCTGGCTGTGGTCAGATGACTGTGGGTAGGGTCTAGCTAGAATGCTGAGAGCTTGGGGCATTGTCTACATGACAGAACACACATCTGCAGGGGGCTGTGAGAGGTTGTGACTGAAACAGGAGCCAGGGGCCCAGGAATCACAGCTGAACTCCTTCCATCCCTTGCAGGCAGAAATTATTGCCCACTAGGTCACTGGAGTTCCAGACTTATGCTCGACTGGGCCCAGCTTGCCTGACCAGACCACTGCCCCACACCAGACCCCTAGACAGATTTTGAAGAGGTAGTCTGAAAGCAGACAAAGTCCTATTAAAGGAGAAAGTTCTTTGCACTACTGTCTACATAAAGGATTGACTATGACATGAGGTTCAAGGGTTAGAAATAGCAGGTGGGCAGCCCAGAGCAAGTACAGAAACAGAGACGGGAAGTGGCAGGATTCTAGGTCCTGGTTAGATGCAGGATCCTGCAGAAGCAAGGAGTGTGAGGGCCTTGGGAGAGCCCTGGGCACTGGTGAACTTGTATCCTGAAGGGCACAGGTGTTGCTGTGGACGGGAAGCTGTTTGCAACACATTGCACACAGCCAGGAGGACAGCCTGCTGGAGTGTTTAAGGGATCCAGGCTTAGTCAAGGGGGGAGGGGTTCACGTGCTGCTGGGGTCTTCTGCTAGCTAGCCTTGTGGTCTTCTGTCTACACTGAGATAGGTTCACCGTGCTCCTCATCTCATGGCATAAGTGGGGTCACCTAGTGAGGTGTATGCCTAAGGAGCCCTACGTGTCCCAGACAGTAACCGCCTAGCTCTCATCATTAGTTCCCATGTGTCCCTACCCTCAGATGGCTGCCAGAACATCCCTCCCCTTCTTACCTTCTGTATACAAAGTCAGTTATTTCCCACAGGCGCATCATCAGTTGATCCCAGTGGGACAGAGCACTTTTGCCTTGACTGGAGTGGGAGATTTGGGGTGGACAGTTAGAGCCAGATGACTAGTAGGTTTCTGCAGAGCCCGAGGAAGAGACATTCTGGATAACGACTGGTCTGTGGGAGACTGTGGAGGGAACGGTGGGCCACAGCGCTTAGGTGTTTGCCTTCTCTGTATCGGTTCCCCCTCTGTTGCATGGTTTGTCTTCTCCTCTTTGCAGCTTGGACCAGAGACCCCACACTTGACACCATGGACCCTTCAGACTGTGAGGATGCCCCAGGTAATTACTTATATTCCCCTGGCTTCTTGCTTGTGGCCTGGACCTCCATACTGAGTGCAGAGAAATTGAGGACAGAGAAGGGGAGACTCAAGGGGGACTATGGGCACTCTCCCAACACTAGCTCTCTGGGGGTAGGTGTCTATTCCAGGAGCTGTCCTAGGGGAGTACAGCCAGGACTCACCTCCTCCCTATCCCGCCTCCTAAGGTGGGATCAGGGCATCCTTGGAAGCCTACTTCTACACTTGGGGTTACTCAAGCCCCTCCAGTCTATCCTCCTGCCTTACTCTCCTTTTTATCCAGGAAGTAGAACCTTCATTGAGGAAGCCGCTGAGTATCTGCAGCACGCATCGGGCAGGGAAGACCTGAGGCTGCTGCTGACTGAAGATGGAGCCTGGGAGGCCTTTGTGGCTGAGGCTGAGTTGTCCAGGTCACCCACAGTTAAGGACTTCTTCCCCTTTTCCTGGTTTCTCTTCCCCTGCCTGTGGATGGTGCACCCTGTCTTCCTCACCCAGTGCCCTCCCTTGTTCACATATGTGGTGTTCTCCAAAGCTTCTTCATGGATACACCCAAAGCTGTGCTTTGTGAGTGTGCCGTGCCTCTCAGTGAAGCTGAGAGCCATCGGAAGGCTGGCCCACACACTGTCCTCAAGGCTGACCCGGGGTTTCTTACTCTCCTGGGGGTCAGAGATGACACCAAAGCCCCCACTACACACCACATGGGTAAAGACTGAGCACTCTTTAATATAGGAAATGCCTGGGAACAGAAGCGGATCCTAGATTTTCCTGACTTTAAGAATTCCAACTATGGCTGGGCGGTGGTGGCACACGCCTTTAATCCCAGCACTTGGGAGGCAGAGGCAGG
>JADRCD010128778.1:7382-28398 GCA_019843815.1 Montemys delectorum | reverse complement strand
AGGCGAGGAGAGAACAGAAAAGCACTCACTGACTTAGGCCTATAATCCTTGCACTACTCAGAAAGGAGAATGAAACAAGCCTGGGCTACAAGAGGCTCTACAAGATGGGGCTGGAGAGATGGCTCAGTGGGTAAGAGTACTGGCTGTTCCTCAAGAGGTCCTGAGTTCAAATCCCAGCAACCACATGGTGACTCATAACCATCTGTAATTCTGTAATGGGATCCAATGGCCTCTTCTGGTGTGTCTGAAGACAGCTACAGTGTGCTCATAAAAATAAATAAATAAATCTAAACAATAGCAAAAGACAAAACTGAGGGCTGCAGAAGTGGCTCAGGTGTTAAAAGCACTGGCTGCCTTTCCAGAGGGTCAGCTTTGAGTCCCAGCACCCGGACGATGACTCCAGCCACTTTAACACCAGTTTCAGGATCCCTGGATACACAGGTTCAGGCAATAAGGTCGTACACATAAAATTAAATTAATAAACGAAATAACTTAAAACAGTCTTAAAAACAAAACCAACCAACCAACCAACCAAGCAGCCAGTTGGTAACTTAAGTGTAATTCTGTACCTGGCTGAAATCGCCATCATAATTGTTTCTGCTTTCTGGGAAAGAATCAACATCTACTCACAACTTACAACCTGTCAACTAGTATGTGAAATATTTTACATAATGGGAAAATTTATTGTGACCTGAAAGTTCAGGGTGTTCTCATTAAGTTACCAGAAATTATAGGCACAGATATACCTCTCTGTTACTGAAACCAAAATCAAGAAAAGAAGAAAAAAAAAACCTACTTCAGATATCCACACTTGTTGATCCCTAGACCAAATTCTTTTTGTGGCTATACTCATAATTAGTCACATTAGTAAATTCATATTTTAAAATCTGCTTGCTGGCAGCACAGATGATCTAAACTTGGTTTAGACACTAGGTGTGTTGCTAGCTCTCCCTTCAGCTAAGCAAAGTAAAACCTTGAGATGGCTTCAGAGTCTGTCTCCTGTTTCTAGGAGAGGCTCTCACTACACAGCCAAGGACAGCCAGAAACTCACTATCCTCCTGCCTCAGCCTCACAAGTACAAGGGTTACAGATGTGTACCACAATGCTTGGCTAGTGAACATCAAAATGGCGACATGATTTTTCTAAAATTGTGATCTCATGTGAAGTTTCAGTAGCGACTTCCCATGGTGCTTCACTGCGAAAGCATTTTTCCATGGCGCCTCCTGTGCTACTGTGCCTACTCAGCATTCCCATACACTATCCTTATCGTTTTCAATTCCAATGAAAGCAGATATTTAAGCAATCAAAAAAACCTGGAACTTTTCTGTTCTGTTTAAAAGCCGCATGTACAACACAAGGGTAGACTTTTACACTACACGACCTACTGTGTGTTCAAAAAGTCAGAGGATAGTTACCTGAAGCATATGTACAACCAATCCCATAATTCTTACTTTGGACGTTAGTTCCCAGGAAAGGCTAACCGTAAAACCCAAGATGGAAACTCTGTCCCTGCTCCCTTTTTAAACATTCACTATTTTTGAGACAGAATATTACATACCCCAGGTTTGCAGAGAATGACCTTGAACTCCTGATCCTCCTCCTGCACCTCACGAATGTTAAGGTTAAAGTTATCCACCATGTCCACCGAGACGCGTGTACCCCAGCTGAATAAACTGTTTGCAAGAATTAGCCATAAAGTCACAGTGGTGCCTCCTTATCCTGGCAGCATTACTGAAAGTCAGAATATACAGGAAAGGGAGTTCTGAAGCACAGACTACTTTCCAGTTTTGTGTATCTGTTTGACGACAAGGCACTCTCTAGGATTTTCTACAGTCCATGCTACACTCATGAACTTTCTTCAGAAACTTGAAAATCCCAAATCTTAGGATACCTATTCCTAAGAACTGCAGACAAAGGACTGCAGTCCTAGAGCATTGAACGGCAGCAGGATAAGCTCTGGCTGAGACAAGATACACTAGAGTGCAAAGGAACAACATGCACGTTACTGGCCAGGAAGCAGCAGTAGTCCAGGTTGGCGTATGTGCGCGTGTACCTGGGATACGTTGGGTATATCCCTGCCTGGCTGGAGAGACCCTGCATGGGGAGGCTGCACTTGCCGTACCCAGCAAGCCCAGCTATGGCTCATATGGGGCAGCAAGGAACTGATAAAGCACCAGGGAAGAGCAGGCAGAGGGAGGCTCGGAAAGCCTCTACAGGCTGCCAGACTGTGAGGAGCAGGGACTTCAGTGAGCAAAATGTGTGCTATGGAGGCACATGGAAAAGCTAAGTTTTGGAGTTGGTGAACAGTTAGAATTTTTGTAGAAAGAGACAGTCTCACTCTTATAGGCCAGGTCAAACTTGGAATCCTCCTCTCTTCCTCTTGAATGCTGAGTGATTACAGGCTGCATCCTGCCAACTAGAGCTTTTACATTCATTTCTAACTGCCAATGAAAACCGTATACATTTATGGGTTCAAACAGTATCTTGGTACATATGTTCTCACTGTGAAGAGACTGGCATACCCACTACCTCACCTGCCTCTTTTCTTTTCTTTCTTCCTTTCTTTTTTGTAAAAATATTCAAGATCTATTCTTTTAGCAACTACTCACATGCATTATCTTAACATGGCCATGAATGAACCTCACAAATATTATGCTAAGGAAAACATTCCTGATGCATTCTACAAATGCTTTAAAAAGTTGAAGCAAGGTGTAGGGTGGTGGGTCCCAGGGGGCTGGGGGAGACAGAACAGTCTCAGGGCACAGAATTCCAGTCAGCACTGAGCCTTGATTAAGCAGGACTGAAGTCAAGGCTTCCTTGACCTAGCTGTGCACGTATGGGCTAATTACTAATGAGACCCTCTGCACCTCTGTCAAGCTATCTTTCAAAAGGAAGAAGGACAAAGTTTTGTGGCAGTTAGTCACTGCACTCCTTCCCAGAGAGGAGGGAGGTAGAGGCAGGAGGATCTGGAGCTCCAGCGCAGCCTCTGCTACATGAGAACCTTTCTTGAAAAGGAAAAGGAAAAAGGCCAGCCCTCTGCTTTCCCAACAGCTTAGCTCAGTGATATAACTTCTGTGCCGAGCTCAACCTGTTCACAGGACTCTCTCTCTCTTTTTTTTTTTTTTTCTTTCTTTTTGGTTTTTCAAGACAGAGTTTCTCTGTATAGCCCTGGCTGTCCTGAACTTGTTCTGTAGACCAGGCTGGCCTCAAACCTAGAGATCTTCCTGCCTCTGCCTTCTGAGTGCTTGGGATTAAAGGAATACACCACCAGCACCCAGCTAGCACTTTCCACTATATATAAAGGCTGAAGGATTTTAAGACAGGATCTCATATATAATTCAGGCTGGTCTTAAATTGTAAATCCTCCTGCCTCAACTTTTTAAGTGCTGGTGTTACAGGCATGTACTACCATGTGAGGCTAGACTTCAATGGCTAGGAAAATTACTCACACTAAGTGTATAGAAAAAAAAAAAACAAGCTATGCCAACAACTTTTAATCACTGCTGACTATTAACTATTGTAAACTGTAGTTAAGAACTCTGTGCTTGGCTCACACAAACCCCCTGCCAGAACTAGAGCAGCAGCATCTCTATTAAACGTGAGAACAAGAGAAAACTGTCCACGGGGAGCCGTGTGCTCGGGGCCTAGGCAGGACCCAGTCCCTCCAGGTCCTTACCTGGGAGGGCTATGGGAGCTCTAAGGCCACTGCAGCAGCCCTGTAGACCCTCCCTGCAGAATGGAATGGCTTGCCAAACAACTATTAAGATGCACATTTGGAGGGATATTTGGAGCAGCTGCAAAACCTCTATTAGGGATAACAAAATGGGTAAGTGAATCTCAGACTCTTTAAGGTTAAACACTCACTAGGGTGAGATTTAATAACACAACAGACTACAATAATGAAGTGACTTCTCAAACTTTTCCAACAAAGCCCCCGAGGCAGAGGAGAGAAAACCCTCAGGGGAAGCACTGGGAAGCAACTCAACTAACGTGTTTACAATGAACTGAAACCCTTCCCTCTGCCTTTTTTTTTTTTTTTGGTTTGTCAAGACAGGGTTTCTCTGTGTATCCCTGGCTGACCTGGAACTCACTCTGTAGACCAGGCTGGCCTCGAACTCAGAAATCCGCCTGCCTCTGCCTCCCAAACGCTGGGATTAAAGGCGTGCGCCACCACGCCCGGCCCCCCTGCCATCCTTATCCTCTTGAAGAAAAGGCAATAGGAGGCTGGCTCCCTTCCCCTCACAGCTGCAAAGGAGAGCTTGCCTCCTTCCTTGCTCTCCTTGCTCTCTGTATCCTCCTCCTCTCCTTGCTCCAGCTCCAATTTTCCCATCACCAATAACCGCACCAGCATCTCCAAAGTAAGCACCCCAAAGGCTCTTCAAACTTAGCCAGTCAAACACTGAACTCAGTGACCTCTTCCCTTCTCCCATCTGTCTCCAGCATCCCTGGTCTGATAAACAGTACTACACAACTGCTCAGACCAAAAAGGCACTCCTTTCTCACAAGCCCCCACCCTCACTCAGAACCAAAGCCAAACAAGCACCAAGCCGCACTCTCTCCCTCCAGTCCTCACACGTCCGCTCCCTCTGCCTGCAGCTTTCTGCTCTCAGGTCTGCACATGGCTCCCTTGCCCTTTTCTCACCCAGTCCTGACTCAGATGCCATCCACTCAGAAACCTGGCGAATACACTAAGAAAGCCCGCGCTGCTCACAGTCTAACCTCGAGCCTGCTTCCTCTTCTGGCCCTTTACTATAAAGGCTGTTTGCTGCTCATTCCTTCACTCACTGAAATACCAACTTGGAGGCGACCAGAATCTGAAAGTACCAAGTTGATTCCAATCCTCATGGGGACTTGCGTATGTTTAGTGAGTCTATGCAGAGCCTTATTTTAAAACTAGTTTTCCTGTTAAAAATGAAAACATTCACACTTTCTTAAAGCAAGAAGGAGGCTGCATGCCGCCGAGCAGGACACAAACCTGTTTAGTCAGTGTCCTGGCAGCTGTCACAGGAGTGCCTAAGATCACAGCACTATATCAAGTAGAGAAAACTGGAAACAACCTACATGTCCAACCATACAGAACTTAGTCAAGAAACTATGACACAACCATTACATAACCAACCACATTATTAAGAAAGACCTCTGGCCTCAACCCTGGACGAAGAACTATAGGCAAGAGACAAAAGCTGAAAACAGGAGATGTGGTCTTGCCTGGGGAAAAGCACAGCAACTGATTATGCAATACCAAATGGTCAGCCTTGAACACATATGCATACAAATAACATTATCCAGACTAAGCAGGTTATACTTGTGTGTTTAGGAAAATATATGCACACATATACACATATGTAACAATTAAAGAAAGAGGCCATGAATTTGAAAGAAAAGAAAGGGCCAGATGGCACACAGAGAAACCCTGTCTTAAAAACAATCCTCATCTGGGGGTCTAGATTCAATGCCTAACACCTACTTGGTAGCTCCCAACTGGCTGTAACTCTAGTTTCAGGAGACTGGACACCCTCTTCTGGCCTCTATAGTTTGCAGGTATATACAAGGCACTCAGGCATACATGTAGGCAAACACTTTTATGTATATACATAAAATAATAAATTTTTAAAATTTGATTCATAAAATCATCCACACTTGGTATACAGTTTCTTTGGTTTTTTTTTGTTTTTTGTTTTTTGTTTTGGTTGGTTGGTTGGTTTTTCTTTTTTTGTTGTTGTTTTTTTGAGGTTTTTTGTTTGTTTGTTTTTTTCGAGACAAAGTTTCTCTGTGTAGCCCTGGCTGTCTTGGAACTCACTCCATAGACCAGGCTGGCTTCGAACTCAGAAATCTGCCTGCCTCTGCCTCCCAAGTGCTGGGATCAAAGGCGTGCGCCACCACCACTGCCCAGCAGTATGCAGTTTCTCAATGACACAGAAGTTTTTTTTTAATTAAGGCTGGAGACAGCTCAGTGGTACAGTGTTTGCCTAGCATGCATGAGGCCTGAGATTCAGTCCCCAGCACCACCAAACAAACAAACCAACCAACCAAAACTGGGTGTGGTGGAGCAGTCTGTAATCTTAACACTTGCAAAATGGAGGCAGGGGATTAGGTGTTCAAAAGTAACTTCAGCTACAGGGGCAAAATGGCCAAGGATACAAGAAACCTTGTTGAGAAAAAAAAAGTTAAGACAAGGACTAGAGTTTCTGTATAAGCATCGAGCAGAGCAGTCGTTACACTGGGAACATATGCTTCTGCAGCAGGAAACCATCTGAGTATCTCGAGCTCCTTTTAATGGAGTATGTGTTGACCCAAGTGAGAGCTGCCTCAGCTCAATCTGGACATTTCTGTCCCACACAGATCTTAAAGCCTCACAGCCTCTTCTCTCTGAAGCCCCTCAGGATTCCTGTACCACCTGTGTCTTGACCTCCTTTTGGAATTTTAGATGCTACGGCCCAGCTTGTCAGAAAGGACAAAAGCCAAGTGACTCTGCCCATCCGCAACGCTGAGCCAGACAAACAGCACTGTACAATAGACACCTGCACTTCCCACCTCCGAGACAACTACAACGAGACCAAGCACTGAGATGACTTAAGGACCAGCAGAGCACACAAGCGCACCACCTCAACTTTGCTGTCAGCAGTGTGCATGCTCAGGTAATTATGGCAATGTAGTGTCTTGAGTTTTCCATTTCCTTGTGGTGATGAGAAAGGCAACTTCAAAGCTTCTAACATCATACAACTCCCCTTCTGAAGGCAGGGAGAACTACAGGACAGCTTTGGGATCAAAGGACTCCCAGGAGGTGCAGTCACTGTTCCCACCCCTCATCACTCCTCACCCCTTATACTCCAAAACGTGAAGAAAAAAACGGATGACAGAAAAATCCCCTATGCAAAAGTCCCAACTCTGTGAGCCAGAAGGAGGGCGGGTCCCTGTAAATCATCCCTGCTCTGATGAAAAGTGGTTCAGGTGAATGGGTTTGAATCTGAAAAGCCAATAGCCAGGGACACAGAAGTGGGGTAAGTGAAGAGGGAAGGGCTCCTGCAGTAAACAGATCAGCAGGCTTGAGTGCAGGGGCAGGCCTACCATAGGAAGGATGGAGCCATGGGCACAGCAGGCTGGCATCTAAGAGAATGAAAATGGTGTCTGGGTAGTTGAGACACACCACGAGTAGACCATTGGTAGCTCTGGGGAGAGGGAAGAGAACCAGCATGACAAAAGGGCTCATGTGGACTGAGGAACCAGATGGGTGAGAGCAGGATTAAATACAACACCTAGGGACCACACAGGAGGGAAGAGGAGGGGTCCATGAGGAACAGTCTTCTGGCTGTGGCCAGAACTCTAGGGAATGACCACAGAACACCCAGGTAGTCTCAGTTGGCCCATTCACTCCCTCTGCAGCTTTCCAGTGAAACAATTCCCTCTTTGGGGTGGACAGATGGCTTGGTGGTTATAGCACTGGCTGCTCTTCCAGAAGTCCAGAGTCAATTCCTCTGTATTCATTCAATACACATTGTAGCTCACAACTGTCTGTATCTTTTTTTTTTTTTTTTTTTTTTTTTTTGGTTTTTCGAGACAGGGTTTCTCTGTATAGCCCTGGCTGTCCTGGAACTCACTCTGTAGACCAGGCTGGCCTCGAACTCAGAAATCCACCTGCCTCTGCCTCCCAAGTGCTGGGATTAAAGGCGTGCGCCACCACCGCCCGACAATTGTCTGTATCTTGAGTCCCAGGCAATCTCGTTTCTTCTGGCTTCTGGAGGTATTGCATGGGAAACACAGATGCACAAGCAAGCAACATACCCATACACATAAAATAAAGTGAAAAACAACAAAAACCACTCCTCTCCTACTGGTTTTCGGTAACTGACTCCTCTCATATCAAGTGTGTGAGATGCTTGCTTCAATCTGTCACAACCCTACCAATCCCCAGTACTCTCCTGGAGGGAGCTAGTAGGCTTTTGTCCCTGGCAACAAGCTAGATGCCTCATGGCTCCCTGAACATGCCGCACTTAGGGTGGAGCCTACTACATACTCAGTGCTCCAGCAACAGTCCAATAAATACTCAGGCTCAATGGCAAAGCCCAGAGGGGTACAGGCTCAAAACACACATTTGGGAACTGGGAACCACAGCTGGAAATTTATTATTTTTCTAATAGTACCTACTCAAAAATTCCCATTTTACTAATCTAAGTTGCTGTAGACTACAGAATTCTGGAAGAAAACATCTAGGTGAATGTAAGAGACAACTGGACTTCTATCCCAGGTGCTCTAGCTTACTGTTCCCTCTGCTACCTTTATTTTATTTTTAGTTTTATCACATATACGTATATGTATATATGTAAGTATCTTTGCAGGTAGGTACAAACACACAAGTGCAGGGAACTGTGGAGGTCAGAGGAGCCGGGTCTCCTGGAGTTAAAGGCAGTTGTTCTCCTACAAGAGTGGTATGTGTTCCTGAACCTCTCTCTAAGCCACCTCTCCAGCTTCCACCTCACCCACCAGTGTTAACACACACCCTCACTCCAGTCCTGCTATATGAAAAGTATTTTTAATGCTGAAGTCATTTAATGACTGGACATAGAATTTTCTACCAGAAACACTTCACCTCATAAAAATATTAACCCGGACCAGGTGTAATGGCACACACCTTTAGCCCCGGCACTCAAGAGACAGAGGCAGGCTGATCTCTATGAGTTCCAAGTCAGACAGGCTACACAGTGAGGCCCTGTCTCAAAATAAACACACACATTAGCCCCAAGTCACACATTTAACAGAAGCAAGAAAGGATGTCCTTGAACAATTTCTTGAACAAGGTTTCTCACACTGGCACTAATGATATTTCAGACCATATAAGTGCAGTGGTGAGAGAGTGGTGCACTGTGGCCATTACCATCCTTAGCCTCTTACTAGTTGTAAGGAGCACAGCCTCTAACTCAGAAAGTTCTCAAATACTACAAAGCACCTCTGAGTGAGACTGCTAGGGACCAAGTAAATTTTATTTTTTTATTTTTTGAGACAGGTTCTTATGTAGCCCAGGCTGGCCTCAAACTTGCTGAGTAGCCAAGGAAACTTCTTGACTTTAAACTTCTAATCCCCTACCTCCATCTCCTGAGAGCTGGAATTATGGGTATGTGTCATCACATTCAATATATGCACTGTTGGGGATAGAATCCAGGACTTTGTGCATACTAGGCAAACACAATACCAACTGAGGTACATCCCCTATCTCCCAAGTGATCTTTTAAATAATTGAACTACGAAGATAGGGATCAATTCAGTTAAAATTTAAGTGTCCCTTAAAGACAATAGATGAGCACTTAGCAGGTGGATCATGAGTTCAAAACTAGTCTCTGTTTCTTAGAGTGTTCTTGGCCAGCCCACAGTATGTTAATAAAACAACTAAAGAAACCAGCTGAACTGCAGCCTCTGATGAAAGTGAGCATACACGACACATAGCATCCTAGTGAGATAGTTACATCCTTCTGGAGAATGAGGCTGAAGTAAGAGGCTGTGGGAGAGAACACATTAACTGGCCTTTTCTCTGCTACAGGATGAAGACACTAAATACACCAAGTGCCTGGCTGATCACAGCCGTTCAAGGCTGGCAGGTGCACTGAAAACAAGGTTCTGAAGGCCATTCTCTGCAAGGTAACACTGGCTGGGATCACAAAGGTGACAGCCAGGTCTCCAGTGGCTACACCTTCAACCACAGCACCACCAACAAGGGGCACTGAAGTTACTGTGGAATTCTACCCGAAGAGCTTGGGTGTCCCAGAGCCCACAGAGCAACAGCACAAGTCCCACACAGGCACTCTGCTCCCCCTGCCATCATTTCCATAAACACCACCTACTGCAGAAAAGTCAGCGTCTTTCACACACGTTAAATCCCTTGAGACATTTTAACATCTCAAGAAACTGTATCAGCTTACCACTAATTATGGCACATCTATCTCAGAAGAGCCATCACATAAACCAGGCATGGGCAGGTCTCTTGGCCTTCCAGATTTCCCTTAATGGGACTAGGGATAGCAGTATATTGACTGAAAATTTTCATGAGACCAAAACTAGTTACGAATTATCTAAATTTTTTACATAAATGTGCCCTTAAGGGCCAAAGGAAAACTGGCCATAAATAGCGAAGTGTCCACCTCAGTGCAGCCTTCAGTGCTCCAGGAAGGCCAGAGTCCTTGCCAGTATTTGTTTAAAGGTGTGGACTCTATGGTGGACACAGGATACGTCCTGCCCTAAAAGAGCCATTTCAACGCACAGGAAGATCTCAGGTGTTTGCAACAGTAAAAATACACATTTACACCAGAGTGTAAAAGTCACACAAATTTTAAATAATAGATCCATAGAACCCAGTATTGAGAACATGCTAGTTATTGTAGAATGTTGTGTTCTCAGCCCTCTGAAAGGGGGTAGGTCACACATTTACTCTGTTCTGTCACTGGAAGGCCCCCCACAGTGGAAGGGCATAGGTCACACATTTACTCTACTCTGTCACTGGAAGGCCCACAGTGGAAGGGCACAGGTCACATGTTTACTCTATCACTGGAAGGCCCCCCACAGTGGAAGGGCATAGGTCACATATTTGCTCTGCTCTGTCACCGGAAGGCCCCCAACAGTGGAACGGCATAGGTCACATGTTTACTCTGCTCTGTCACTGGAAGGCTCCCCACAGTGGGCAGTGTGGGAGATACTTATAGTAATTTTCAATGCAATAAAAATGTTCCAATTATTTTCCCAGTCCAGGTCAATTACAGAGTAAAGAACCTGAAGGATACCCAAGAGAACTGAAGAGTCCAAGTCTCTATAGAGAAATCAGTAAAGACTGAACCTGTCTGTAAAGAAAGATACAAATAAAGGCTGCTATTCCTGAATTTTCAACCACCTCTTCAGTGAACCTCATGTGGTTACCTCCTCAAACACAAGAATTTTATCAATGCAGAGAAACAGACAGGGCTAGAGACAGTTAAACTGGAGAAGTACAAGGCCCTGGATTCAGCCTCCAGACAGTGGCCCACATATAGAATCCCAGTACCCAAAAGGTAGAGAGGCAGAAGGATTATAATCTCAGGGCTGTCTTCAGCTCCATGAGTGCAAGGTCTAGTTTGGGAAACAAGAGACTCAGCTGCTAATCAGCTGTGAACTACGAAGTTACAAAGGCAGAGGGAAACAGGCCATTCTATAAACAAGCCAGGAGAGCTGCTGGCTCTAACTTAGCCCCAATGCTAGCAAGAATAATCTACTTAGAGTCCCAAGTTAGTCACTAGTCTCCATTACTATTCTTGTGCCAGAAGGCCACTAGTTTCTAATTAAACACTTACTTGTGCTAAATGATATTTTATTTTACTTGTTTATTTTGAGACAGGACATCACTGCACAGCCAAGGCTGGCCAAGAATTTGCTATACTGGCTTCAAATCCACTATTTTCCTGCCTTGGCTCCCCAAATACTGGATTACAGTATATGCCACCACACATGACTTAGACACTTTTTTCATCTCATCTCTCTAAGAGGCGGATGCTGTTGCCTCTATTTCTAGAGAAACACATACATTGTAGATGAAGTCATATGCCCAAGACCCATGATCACGGGGGTGAAATAGACTGCATCCACTGTTAGTCATCACACCACCCTTGACCCAGGACGGCTCCTGACATGCATCATCTGAACAACCTGCCATCCCTCCAATGGCTTTTAATGTCCAACGAGAATCCCAACTCAGTCATCCAGTAGCACCCGCAATCCCACCCTCAGGAGGCTACTGTAAGAATGAGTTCCAAGGCAGCCTGGGCTACACAGTGAATTGCTGTCTTTTTAAAAAGGCCAGCAAGGAGGCTAGGCCACAAGCACGAGCCACCTTCTAACAAGTCTACTCTTGCCTTGACTGTCAGTCACTAAGTGGCTGGGGAAATGGACGCTGTCTATCTATTTGTGTTTTCATGTTTTCTTTCTAGAAGTATTTTCCAAGCTCTTTGCTGGCAAGGACCATGTGATATGACATTTGTCTTAGTTATGTCATACGACATTGGCTGTGATAAAACACTCTGACCAAAAAGCAACTTAGGGAGGAAGCGGTTCACTGCCGTGCTCCTCATGGCTGGCTCAGCCTGCTTTCTTATAACAGCCCAAGGGTGGTATTGCCCAACATGAGGTGGGCCCTCCCCCATCAAACAAGAAAATGTCCCACAGGCCAGTAAGGGGTGGGGACATTTTCTCAATTGAGGTTCCCTCTTCACAAAGGACTCTAGTTTATGTCAAGTTGACATAAAACCAGCCAGTCTAAGAGTTTTATTCCCATGACATCTAGTCAAGTGATCTTTACAGAACAGAAGGCAGACACCCATTTGTGGGTTCCATTAATTTCTGATTTACAGAAGATATCGCATGATCTGAAAGATAAAGCCTAGCATACCAAATTTAAATGTGCTGGGAACACAGATCCAAACAGTAAGTGAAGACACACAAGTGGAGAGCTTGGGAGAGCACTAGCAACTGCTTGGCAGGTGCCTCCTAACCGCCTGCAGGTTTGCACACATACCCGCTCACACTGCCTGTGCCACAGACTGTAGGACGGGCAGCTACAGCATGGCTCAGTCTCTCACCCAAGTGCTGCCAGGTGTGCTTCAGAGTTCAGAATATTTTTATTATTTTATTTATTTACAACCCACTTGTTGCCCCTCATCCCAGTCCCCCCTCCCGCAGTTCCTCATTTCATTCCTCCGCCCCTTTCCCTCTGAGAGGGTGCTCTTCCACCAGGCTTCCCCCTTCCCTGCGGCCTCAAGTTTCTCGAAGATTAAGCTCATCTTTTCCCACTAAGGCCTGACCAGGCAGACCTCTGATATATTTGAGCTAGGGGCTTCAGACTAGCCCCTGTATGATCTTGGGTGGTGGCTCAGTCTCTGAAGCTCCCTGGGGTCTTCCTATGGGGTCATTTTTCCCTTCAGCTTCTTCAATCCTTTTCCCCAAATTCAACTATGGGGTCCCCGACTTCAGTTTAATGGGTGAGTGTAAGTACCCGCTCTGTCTCAGTCAGCTGCTGTAGGGCCTCTCAGGAACTCATTTTGTTTTTTTTAAAGACAGCATCTCACAATGGGACCCAGACTGTCCTCAAACTCATGAACCTCTTATTTCCACCTCCTGAATATTACAGTGTCAGTAGAGAGATGCAGCTCAGATGCTCAACATACATAAGGCCCTGGGTTCACGTATCAATTCCACACATACAAAAATGACAGGTGTATGCCGCCATGCTTGCTCAAAGACTCACCAAACTCCTGTTTCTGCCCTTCCCTGATAGAAACGGTCTGGAGTCGGATCCACAGGCTTGTGGTTACTCTGCCAGGTGGAATGTGCTGTCAGAACTCAGAAACACAAGACCACCCACTCAGAGAAGCTGCTATGAAGCAAGCCTGAGAAGGCAGCCTGCAAGTCTTGTCAGGAAGTCCCCACAGAATCCACACTTTCCATCAGAGAAGCCTGGGGGGTTTCCAGTGATGGCCATGAGATGACATTAAACTCTTCAGGGATGAAACAAACAAACAAACAAAGTCAGGCAATTTAATCCCAGCACTCAGTAGACAGAGGCAGGCTGAGTTTGCAGCCTGGTCTACAAACCGAGTTCCAGGACAGCCAAGCTACACAGAGAAACCCTGTCTTGAAAAACAAAAATAAACATCAAATAAATAAATAAATAGAAAAGATGTTTGTCCATTTCTTCTATTTCTAAAATTTCCCACAGTCTTTTAATAGTTCCACAATTGCTCAAATGTCTGAGGCTCAAGACAATGCTTAACTATATGTCTATGCTTTAAAAAAAAAAGTTAAAGATAGATTAGCCCCAACATACACTGGCACAAAATAAACATTTCCCATATCAAAATAGAGAACTGGGGGCATAACAAGGAGACATCAGGCCAAAGCAAGCTCATCATTTCACAGGCACACATCCAATCCTGAGGCTCCCATGCCGTCATCTGGTTCCTACTGGACTTGGGTAACACTGGATTTGAGATGTACCCCTGCAGCACACAGGGGCCTTCTCTATCTTCTAAGGCTCCAGTCTGTGGCTGCCACTGTTCTTAGGAAACATTTCACGGTCCTGGCAGCTGTAGCATCTCAGGGTCTCAGGTGTAGCTTAGGCTTTACCAATGTAACTTCCCACCATGACCTCTTGAGACCTCACTGTGGGGTTTCCAACCCTAGCAGATCTGGTCTACCTACCACACTCTAGCAGCTTTCTGGAGCCCTGGTGCAAGCTGCCTTCATTACCTCAGAAGTCATGCATTTTTTCATGTCTGAAAACCACATGGGCGATAAAGCCAAGTTCTGCTGCCAGTTGGAGATACAGTCTGGCCCCTTCTCCACAGGTATCCTGGCTTCTCTATGTCTTGACAGCTGAACCTGGGAAATTCATTCTCCCCCTACCCCCCGTCCCCTTCTCTCTTGTTTTTTCAAGACAGGGTTTCTCTGTATAACCCTGGCTGTCCTGGAACTCACTCTGTAGACCAGGCTGGCCTCGAACTCAGAAATCCGTCTGCCTCTGCCTCCCAAGCGCTGGGATTAAAGGCGTGCGCCACCACTGCCTGGCATGGGAAACCACTTCTCTAGAGGTTTGTTTTTAACAGGAATCCTTCCTTGGCATCAGCAATCCAGTCTCTCTTTCAAATGTATTTACATTTTCACTAACTCCTGCTTCTGGTGGATGGGGTCCTACTCTCAGAGCGCCTCTCCTGTACTGTCTCAGTGCATATTCTGAGGATTCTTTGATGGTGCTTATCTTGTAAATAAGTATAATTACTTCTTCCACACCAACCTCCCCTGCAACTTGAAACTTACTCCAACTCTGTCTTCATCAAACTACACACATTATCTCTGCTCTTGCTCACTGTAAACTTTAGTAAGAGCAGTAACAGTAACCATGCCAGCCTTGAGGGTATGTTGTCTTAAACCTTCCTAAACTTGCTAGGCATGGAGGCAGGCAAAGTTAGGAGGGTCTCTGTGGCCAGCCTGATCTACATAGAGAGCTCCAGGACAGCCAGGACAGCCAGAACTACATAGAGAATAGTAATCTCTAAATAAATAAATTAAATTTATTTTATTTATTTATCTCTAAATAAATAAATAAAATTCCTACACCAAAAAACTTAATGCCTTTGAATTCAGTGTCGCTCAAGTTTTTAGAGCGGGGACAAAAAGTAGCCAGACTTCTTTCCAGAATATGAAAGAGTGGCCACTCGCCCAGTTCTCAGGAGGGTCCTTGGCTCCCTGGAAGTACTGAACACAGTCTTTACCATCTGCCTTCCCAGCAGCATTTGCTCTTCTGCAGTTTTACCAGCAGGGCCCATTAACCCTGCTGACGGCGCTCCAGGGTTTCTCTAGTCCTCAATTTCAAACTCTTCTACATTCTTCTCCCAAACTAGTTACAAAGGCCCGTGACCCACACGGCCAGGTCCACCCATAGCAACCCTAGTTACAAAGGCCCGTGACCCACACAGCCAGATCTACCCATAGCAACCCTTGGAATCATTTTTCTGTACTGACTGCTTTCTCACTACTGTGACCAAAGACTTGACAAGAAGTAACTTAAGAAACAAAGCATTTGTTTTGGCTAATGGTTTAAGGGTGCAGTGTATCATGCAGGGAAGGCGTTGGTCACTGCACATCTGCAGGAAAGATGGGGCAAGATGACCGCTGGTGCTCAGGGCTCTCCTCTGTGTTTCCACTGTATTCACTCCAAGGCCTGAGGTCTATTGCTGGTGTCACTCACACCCAGAGAGGGCATTATTTTCGCAGCTAAGCTTCTCTGGAAAGCCATCACAGACAGACCCTGAAGCATGTTTCCTAGGTGATTCTGAATCCAGTCAAAGTTAACAAAAGATTAACCCTCACACCGTTTACCCCAATATTCCAGCCTCTGCTCACTCAGTGTGCATGTTCAATACTCAGAAACAGGCCCATTAAATAAACAGGGCATGGTTGCATGCCCTTAGTCCCAGCACTCAGAAGCAGAGGCTGACACAGGGAGATGTTTGTGAGTTTGAGGCCAGTCTTGTCAACATAGCAAGTTCCATGCCAGGCAGGACTACACAGTGAGACTTTGTCTTAAAAAACAGAACAGAAAGCCAGACGGTGGTGGCGCACGCCTTTAATCCCAGCACTTGGGAGGCAGAAGCAGGCGGATTTCTGAGTTCCAGGCCAGCCTGGTCTACAGAGTGAGTTCCAGGACAGCCAGGGCTGCACAGAGAAACCCTGTCTCGAAAAACCAAAAAAAAAAAAAAAAAAACCCAAAAAACAAAAAAACTAACAAATCAGCCAACCAAACCCCAAAATCAAAGCACCTGGGTATGATGGCACACACATGTCATCCAGCTGGGTATGATGGCACACATGTCATCCAGCTGGGTATGATAGCACACACGTGTCATCCAGCTGGGTATGATAGCACACACATGTCATCCAGCTGGGTATGATAGCACACACATGTCATCCAGCTGGGTATGATGGCACACACATGTCATCCAGTTGGGTATGATGGCACACATGTCATCCAACTGGGTATGATAGCACACGTGTCAGCCAGCTGGGTATGATAGCACACACGTGTCAGCCAGCTGGGTATGATGGCACACACGTGTCATCCAGCTGGGTATGATGGCACACATGTGTCATCCAGCACTTGGAGGAATTCCAAGGTGATCCTGGGCTACACACTGAGTCCAAGGCCAGCCTAGGCTAAACGAGGCCATATCTCAAAGTCTATTAAAACAAAACAAAAGTCATGCCTAGAAAAACAGAAGGGCAAAGCTTTCTATATGAAGGTGTGCTCTCAAGGAGGACCACTCAGAAAGCGTCTCACAGGTTGAACCGTTTCTGTTAGGGTTCAGTCCAAACATAAGTGGTTCCTAAGAACCCTGGGAAAAACAAAACATTATCTACACTAATATATTGTAAGACAAGGCAAACATGCTGTAAGAACCAGAACTCAAAGCTAAGGCAAGCTTAATAAGACTCATGAAGACCACGGCTCGCAAGAACTGTGGGAAGCCGCTGACCTTACACCTCAGTTACCGTCCTCCCCAGAGATCATTACCCAACCCTGGCCCCATGCCGGGTCAGCCCTGGGCCACAGTCACCACACTGTGGTACAGATGACTCTGAAGATTACAGTGGTAAAGAGGGGACATGGTATCTAATAACAGCCAGAGGCTTACAGAGAGCAGGCACTTTATCCTATATGACAGTCCAAAAAACTGGCAAATTTAAGGAATTAAAAAAAAAAAAAAGAATGAAAAGTAGACACACGATTCAAAACTTAGATTTGTCACCTCGCTGTGGCAAGAGACCTCAGACCGTATAAGACCAGAAGTTCTTGAGCTCAGGAGTCACGAGAGAAGAAGTGGAAGTGCCAGGGCCCCCTGAGCCTCCCGTCACCCTCCTGGTGTAGGGCGTGGCTTTCATTCGTGCTTTTTGCACTCACGGTCAGATGCCTTGAAGTGGCCTGCTTGGGAACCAGCACCAGTGACTTCCCAGCCAGAAGGGCTGGGGCTCCCCATGCAGACACAAGCAGACGGGACTCCTCAGAATCCCTCGCAGATTCTAACACACTATGGCTTGAAAGGCACACTTCCAGTTTCGTTACTCATCTCCACCCTCCTCATTCTTCTGTGATATCATCATCTGAGTTTTGCTCAGACACTGTTGCAGCCATCAGCTGAGAAAGGTTAAGAAGGCAAGAGCCACAGAAAATGAGATCTCCATGTTAGAGCTGGTGCACGCATCTTTATGCACACTAGCTGATGCTACTCTTTTATACAGAAACCAGCCACAAGTTCATTCTAACAAGCGAAGAAATTTCCTAGAATGATCTACATGAAAAAGAGGAAATTTATAATATACAGGCTTATTTTTTTTTACCTTTTTAAAAATTTTATGTGCACTGATGTTTACCTGCATGTATGACTGTGTGAGGGTGTAAGATCCCTTGGAACTGGAGTTACAGACAGCTGTGAGCTGCCATGTGGTTGCTGGGAATTGAACCTGGGTCCTCTGGAAAAGCAGACAGCGTTCTTAGCCACTGAGCCATCTCTCCAGATCCAGTATTATCTTCTCAATGAAGCTTTTCTAAAGAACAAACAGAAATACTAGCCAAGCATGGTGGCACATGTCTTCAATCCCAACACCTGTGAGGTAGAGGAAAGCAGATCTCTGAGTCTATAGGCCAGCCTGGTCTACAAAATTAATTCCATCTCAAAAAAACAAAAACAAAAAATTAATTCCAGAACAGCTGAGGCTAAACAGAGAAACCCTGTCTCGAAAAACCAAAGAGAACTGAGAGAAATACTAACTTAAATTTCTCAACTAACTTTGCTAAATAAACTCACAGGAAGAAGGTCACAAACCCAAAGCTGCTCCTAAAAAACCCACTGATCAAACTCTTAGAATCTGATCACAAGTAACAGAGTAAGCCCACCCCAGGTGTCCATCCACCCAGGATCCCTCCACTTAGGGTAGAAGCAGGAAGGGCCACTACTGCAAAGGCAGCCTGGGCCACACAGCAAGATCAGGTCTAGAGAAGACCAAAGTAGCTCCTAACAGGGAATGACACGACTGCCACGGTATGAATGGCGACTCTCCAGACTTCACTCATGAGTCTTCACTCACAGCACTGAATCCATTCAAAGGCCTATCTGACAGAACTACTGAGAGAGAACTGCGCTCCTTGAGTGTCACACACACTGGTGGGTGGTCACCAATCTTTTATGCTGTTCACATTAGGACAATCCCATCTGCATTCCACCCTTTAACTCTGGAAGGCCACTGAGTCAGGAAGAATACTACACAGATTTCCAAACTCAGACTTAAGCTCTCTAGAGAGCTTACTGTCTAGGAGTTCTGAACAACCATACTCAGCAACGACATCAACAACATCAGACCACAACAAGAAGGGAAACCCTGATCTGTACGTTACAACCACACAGGCATCTGAGTGTAACCATCTTGGATCCTTGAAGCCAGCTCAGCCACCAGACAGAGAGCCCAGTGAGTGAATTCAAGTCTGCTATCTGCAAAGAAGAACCAGATAAATGAAGTACACCATTCTGTCAAGGCAGCAAGGACAGAGTGCTCGTCTGGAGTCTCTAGGTACACAGAGTGTGATGAAGGTAATGTCAGCCACTCCCAGCCGTTAGAGGAACTCTTGACCTTAGAGCCAATACCACAGTCATGTGTTAAGAAGTATGTGAAATAAGAAGCTATGTGGTATCATCACCATGTCTGCTTTGAAACCCTGCTAGAATTTTCTATATGATTAGAGATAGGGGAGACCAGGTAACAAAATTCTATATAATGTATAATTCTATATAAACATGATATACCTTTTGGTATCTTGATAACAAAGCTAAAGATATCACAAGAAGAGAAAATTACAAATCAATATCCCTTATAAGCACAAACATCCTCAGTAGAACACATACTCCAATATCTGTTAAAAGGATTGTATACATGACAAATCAGGATTTACCCCAGGAATGCTAGAGAAACGGATCAGTTAGTAGAACTGCTTGGTCAGTTTGTAGGACTGCTTGCCATGCAAGCATGAGTACCTGAGTTTGATACACACACACACACACACACACACACACACACACACACACACTCTCTCTCTCTCTCACTATACTCAGTATATTTTAACAGCAAAAAGGAAAAAAATACATGCTCATTAGAAACTACAAAAAGACTTGACAAAATTCAACAAACTTTTATGATTAAAAACAGCAAAATCTTCGGGCAGTGGTGTCGCACACCTTTAGTCCCAGCACTTGGGAGGTAGAGGCAGGTGGATTTCTGAGTTCGAGGATGGCCTGGTATACAGAGTGAGTTCCAGGACAGCCAGGGCTACACAGAGAAACCCTTGGGGAAAAAACAAAACAAAACAAAACCCAGCAAACTAAGGCCAGGAGTAGTTGCGCATACCTTTAATCCCAGCATGCAAGAGGACTGAACTCTGAGTTCAAGACCAGCTTGGTCTACAAAGCAAGCTCTAGGATAATCAGGACTCAACAGAGAGACCCTGTCTTGAAAACAAAACAAAATCAGCAAACAGCAACAGACAAGAACAGGAACTTCTTTATAATAACAAAAAGTCTTTAAGGAGTCCCTCTAAACCCCTACCCACACTGGCAATTAAATCCAGGGCCCTACAGAGGCTAAGCACTGAACCAGTGAGAGACCGGTTCCTCTAAGATCAGAAGCAATACAAGGGTGTTCACCTCCATGGTGCTCTTCATCATTATCCTGGATGCTTGAAGATGCAATCGTTAAGGGGGGGGGGGGGGGCAGAGACTGAAGTAGACAGATCAGGTTGGAAAGTGGATGCAAAGTATCTATTTGTATGTAAAATGACTCAAGAATGTTCCATGGGGGCTTAGAGAGATGGTTCAGAGGTTAAGAACACTGGTTGTTGCTCTTCCAGCAGACCTGGGTTCAATACCTAGAACCCCCAACCATCTGTAACTTCAGGAAATCTGATGCCCTCTACTGGCCTCTGTAAGCACTAGATATGTACACAGTGCACAGATATGCAAGCAAAAAGAGCCAGACAGCGGAGTTGCACACCTTTAATCCCAGCGCTTGAGAGGTAGAAGCAGGTGGATCTCTTGAGTCCAAAGCCACCCTGGTCTACAGAGCGAGTTCCAGGACAGCCAGGACTCCATAGAGAAACCCTGTGTCAAAGAAACAAACAAACAATCCACAAAATACGTATCTGTTACCGGCAACAGATGAATTCAGCAGTTAGAGCATATCAAAACAGAAAAAAAAAGGTAAGTTATGCTTTCATATATCACAAGTAACAATCCAAAATGAAAAGTAAAAAATAATAATTCTATTTACAGAAGACTCCATAAGAACAAACTATTAAAGAATAAAATTACCCAGGGAGTTGACTATTTATACACAGAAACTACAAGGTACTGAAGAAAATAAGTGTGGAGGAGGCTGGGGGTCAGTGTGGAGGAGGCTGGGGGTCAGT
>JADRCD010128771.1:8749-20982 GCA_019843815.1 Montemys delectorum | reverse complement strand
GAGTATTGGTATTAGGTCTTCTTTGAAGGTTTGATAAAACTCTGCACTAAAACCATCTGGTCCTGGGCTTTTTTTGGTTGGGAGCCTATTAGTGACTGTTTCTATTTCATTAGCAGATATAGGACTGTTTAGATCGTTGATCTGATCTTCATTTAACTTTGGTACCTGGTAGCTGTCTAGAAAATTGTCCATTTCATCCAGGTTTTCCAGTTTTGTTGAGTATAGGCTTTTGTAATAGGATCTCATGATATTTTGGATTTCCACAGTGTCTGTTGTTATGTCTCCTTTATCATTTCTGATCTTGTTAATTAGTAAACTATCTCTGTATCCCCTTGTTAGTCTAGCTAAGGGTTTATCTATTTTGTTGACTTTCTCAAAGAACCAGCTCCTGGTTTGGTTGATTCTTTGTATAGTTCTTTTTGTTTCTATTTGGTTGATTTCAGCCCTGAGTTTGATTATTTCCTGCCTTTGGCTCCTCTTGGGTGAATTTGCTTCTTTTTGTTCTAGCGCTTTCAGTTGTGCTGTCAAATTGCTGGTGTATGCTCTCTCCAGTTTCTTTTTGGAGGCACTTAAAGCTATGAGTTTTCCTCTTAGGACTGCTTTTATTGTGTCCCATAGGTTTGGGGATGTTATGGCTTCATTTTCATTAAACTCTAGAAAGTCTTTTATTTCTTTCTTTATTTCTTCCTTGACCAAGTTGTCATTGAGTAGAGTGTTGTTAAGCTTCCATGTGTATGTGGGCATTCTACTGTTTATGTTGTTATTGAGGAGCAGCCTTAGACCATGGTGATCTGATAGGATACAAGGGATTATTTCAATCTTCTTGTATCTGTGGAGGCCTGCTTTGTGACCAATTATATGGTCAATTTTGGAGAAGGTACCATGAGGTGCTGAGAAGAAGGTATATACTTTTCTTTTAGGATAAAAAGTTCTATAGATATCTGTTAGATCCATCTGTTTCATAACTTCCGTTAGTCTCACTGTGTCCTTGTTTAATTTCTGTTTCCACGATCTGTCCATTGCAGAGAGTGGGGTGTTGAAATCACCCACTACTATTGTGTGTGTTGTAATGTGTGCTTTGAGCTTTAGTTAAGTTTCTTTTATGAATGTAGATGCCCTTGCATTTGGCACATATAGGTTCAGAATTGAGAGTTCATCTTGGTAGATCATACCTTTGATGAATATAAAGTGTCCCTCCTTATCTTTTTTGATCACTTTAGGGTGAAAGTCGATTTTATTCGATATTAGAATGGCTACTCCAGCTTTTTTATTGGGACCATTGGCTTGGAGAATTGTTTTCCAGCCTTTTATTCTGAGGTAGTGCCTGTCTTTGTCACTGAGGTGGGTTTCCTGTATGCAACAAAATGTTGGGTCCTGTTTACGTACCCAATCTGATAGTCTATGTCTTTTTATTGGTGAGTTGAGTCCATTGATGTTGATAGCTATTAAGGAAAAGTAATTGTTGCTTCCTGTTACTTTTGTAGTTAGAGCTGGCATTCCATTCATGCATCTATCTTCTTTTAGTTTTGTTGGAAGATTACATTTTTGCTTTTTCAGGGATGTAGTTCCCCTGTTTGTGTTGGGGTTTTCTATTTAATACTCTTTGAAGGGCTAGATTTGTGGAAACATTGTGTGAATTTGGTTTTGTCATGGAATACTTTGGTTTCTCCATCTATGGTGATTGAGAGTTTTGCTGGGTATAGTAGTCTAGGCTGGCATTTGTGTTCTCTTAGGGTCTGCATGACATCTGCCCAGGATCTTCTAGCTTTCATAGTCTCTGGTGAGAAGTCTGGTGTAATTCTGATAGGCCTGCCTTTATATGTTACTTGACCTTTTTCCCTTACTGCTTTTAGCATTCTTTCTTTGTTTTGTACATTTGGTGTTTTGACTATTATGTGGCGGGAGGAATTTCTTTTCTGGTCCAGTCTATTTGGAGTTCTGTAGGCTTCTTGTATGTTCATGGGCAACTCTTTCTTTAGGTTAGGGAAGTTTTCTTCTATAATTTTATTGAAGATATTTACTGGCCCTTTCAGTTGGAGGTCTTCACTTTCTTCTATACCTATTATCCTTAGGTTTGGTCTTCTCACTGTGTCCTGGATTTCCTGGATGTTTTGGGTTAGGGTCTTTTTCATTTTGCATTTTCTTTGATTGTTCTGTCAATGTTGTTCATGTTATCTTCTGCCCCTGAGATTCTCTCTTCTATCTCTTGTATTCTGTTGGTGATGCTTGCATCTATGTTTCCTGACTTTTTTCCTAAGATTTCTAACTCCAGGGTCGTCTCCTTTTGTGATTTTTTTATTGTTTCTACTTCCATTTTTAGGTCCTGAATGGTTTGATTGAGATCCTTCACCTGTTTGTTTGTGTTTTCCTGCAATTCCTTAAGGGATTTTTGGGTTTGCTCTTTAAGGGCTTCTATTTGTTTACTTGTGATCTCCTGTAATTCTTTATGGGATTCTTTTGTTTCCTCTTTAAGGGCTTGTATCTCTTTGTCTGTTTTCTCCTGTATTTCTTTAAGAGAGTTATTCATGTCCTTCTTAAGTTCCTCTATCAGAATTGTGAGATGAGTTTTTAGATCCAAATCTTGCTTTTCTGGTGTTTTGGGATATCCAGGGCTTGCTGAGGTGGGAGTACTAGGTTCTGGTGAAGCCAAGCAGTCTTGGTTTCTGTTGGTAGGATTCTTGCGTTTGCCTTTCGCCATCTCTTGATCTCTGGTGTTAGAAGTTCTTGGTGTCTTAGAGCTTGATCTTTCCTTGCTGCCCTGCAACTCCCCTTCCACTCCTGAGGCCTGTGCCTCCCAGCTGGTCCTGCCTGAGTACTTGGTCTGAAGCTTGTCCTGGAGGGAAGCCCTGTGCTCCCAGGGAGGGGGCAGAGATGGTCTCTGATCCATCAAGCTGAGAGGTTCCTGTCCCTGCAGTCCTGTGACTCCCCTGCACTTCCTGAGGCCTATGCCTCCCGATTGGTCCCACCTGATTCCTGGGGCTAAAGCCCGCTCAGGATGCAGGCCTTCTTCTTGCAGGGAGGGGACAGAGGTGTTCGCTGATCCAGCTCTGTCCCTCGGAAGCTGAGAGACTCCAGTCCCTGCAGTCCTGTGACTCCCCTGCACTTCCTGAGGCCTATGCCTCCCGACTGGTCCCGCCTGATTCCTGGGGCTAAAGCCCGCTCAGGATGCAGGCCTTCTTCTCGCAGGGAGGGGGCAGAGGTGTTCGCTGATCCAGCTCTGTCCCTCGGAAGCTGAGAGACTCTAGTCCCTGCAGTCCTGTGACTCCCCTGCACTTCCTGCAGCCTATCCTTCTTGAGTTTCTTGTAGTTTGTGGATTGTACTTCGTGTATTCTGATCTTCTGGGGTAATATCCGCTTATCAGAGAGACCATACCATGTGTGTTCTTTTATGATTGGGTACCTCAGAATGATATTCTCCAGATCCATCCATTTCCCCAAAAATTTTATAAATTCATTGTTTTAATAGCTGAGTAGTACTCCATTGTGTAGATATACCACAATTTCTGTATACACTCATTTGTTGAGGAACATCGGAGGTTTTTTTCCAGTTTCTGGCTATTATAAATAAAGCTGCTATGAACATAGTGGAGCATGTGTCCTTATTACATGTTGGAGCGTCTTCTGGGTATATGCCTGGGAGTGGTATAGCTAGGACCTCTGGTAGTACTATGTCCAATTTCCGGAGGAACCGCCAAACTGATTTCCAGAGTGGTTGTACCAGCTTGCAATCCCACCAGCAATGAAAGAGTGTTCCTCCTTTTCCAAACACTCTCCAGCATCTGCTGTCACCTGAGTTTTTTGTCCTAGTCATTCTGACTGGTGTGAGATGGAATCTCAGGGTTGTTTTGATTTGCATTTTCATGATGACTAAGGATGTTGAACATTTCTTTAGGTGCTTCTCAGCCATTCAGTATTCATCAATTGAGAATTCTTTGTTTAGCTCTGTACCTCATTTTTAATAGGGTTATTTGGTTCTCTGGAGTCTAACTTCTTGAGTTCTTTTTATATATTGGATATTAGCTAGCCGTCTATCAGATATAGGATTGCTAAAGATCTTTTCCCAATCTGTTGGTTGCCGTTTTGTCCTATTGACAGCGTCCTTTGCCTTACAGAAGCTTTGCAACTTTATGAGGTCCCATTTGTCAATTCTTGATCTTAGAGCATGAGCTATTGGTGTTGTGTTCAGGAAATTTTCCCTTGTGCCTACTTGCTCGAGGTTCTTCCCCACTTTCTTTTCTATTAATTTCAATGTATCAGGTTTGATGTGGAGGTCCTTGATCCACTTGGACTTGAGCTTTGTACAAGGAGATAGGAAAGGATCGATTTGCATTCTTCTACATGCTAACCTCCAGTTGAGACAGCACCATTTGTTGAAAGTGCTGTCTTTTTCCACTGGATGGTTTTAGCTCCTTTGTCAATGATCAAGTGACCATAGGTGTGTGGCTTCATTTCTGGGTCTTCAATTCTATTCCATTGATCTACTTGCCTGTCACTGTACCAATACCATGCAGTTTTTATCACAATTGCTCTGTAGTACAGGTTAAGGTCCAGGATGGTGATTACACCAGAGGATCTTTTGTTGTTGAGAATAGTTTTCCTTATCCTAGATTTTTTTTTGTTATTCCAGATGAATCTGCAAATTGCTCTTTCTAAGTCTGTGAAGAATTGAGTTGGAATTTTGATGGGGATTGCATTGAATCTGTAGATTGCTTTTGGCAAGATGGCCATTTTTACTATATTAATCCTGCCAATCCATGAGCATGGGAGATCTTTCCATCTTCTGAGATCTTCTTCAATTTCCTTCTTCAGAGACTTGAAGTTCTTGGCAAACAGATCTTTTACTTGCTTAGTTAGAGTCACACCAGGGATTTTATATTATTTGGGACTATTGGGAAGGGTGTTGTTTCCCTAACTTCTTTCTCTGCCTGTTTACCCTTTGTGAAGAGGAAGGTCACTGATTTGCTTGAGATAACATTATATCTAGATACTTTGCTGAAGTTGTTTATCAGGTTTAGGAACTTTTTGGTGAAGTTTTTGGGGTCACTTAAGTATACTATCATATCATCAGCAAATAGTGATAACGTGACTTCTTCCTTTCCAATTCCTATCCCTTTGATCTCCTTTTGTTGTCTAATTGCTCTGGCTAGGACTTCAAGTACAATACTGAGTAGGTAAGGAGAGAGTGGACAGCCTTGTCTAGTCCCTGATTATTGTGGGATTGCTTCAAGTTTCTCTCCATTCAGTTTGATATTGGCTACAGGTTTGCTGTATATTGCTTTTACTATGTTTAAGTATGGGCCTTGAATTCCTGATTTTTCCAAGAATTTTATCATGAAGGGATGTTGGATTTTGTCAAACACTTTTTCAGCATCTAATGAGATAATCATATGGTTTTTTTCTTTGAGTTTGCTTATATAGTGAATTACGTTGGTGGATTTCTGTATATTGATCCATCCCTGCATCCCTGGCATGAAGCCTACTTGATCATGGTGGATGATCATTTTGATGTGTTCTTTTATTTGGTTTGCAAGAATTTTTTGAGTATTTTTGCATTGATATTCATAAGGAAAATTGGTCAGAAGTTTTCTTTCTTTGTTAGGTCTTTGTGTGGTTTAGGTATAAGAGTAATTGTGGCTTTATAGATTGAATTGGGTAGAGTACCTCCTGTTTCTATCTGTGGAGTAGTTTGAGGAGTAGTGATATTAGGTCTTCTTTGAAGGTTTGATAAAACTCTGCACTAAACCCATCTGGTCCTCGAGTTTTTTTGGTTGGGAGATTATTAATGACTATTTCTATTTCATAAGCAGATATGGGGCTGTTTAGTTCATTGACCTGATCTTGATTTAACTTTGGTACCTGGTATCTGTCTAGAAAATTGTCCATTTTACCCAGGTTTTCCAGTTTTGTTGAGTATAGGCTTTTGTAGTAGGCTGTCACGATTTTTTTGATTTCCTCAGTATCTGTTGTTATATCTCCCTTTTCAGTTCTGATTTTGTTAATTAGGATACTGTCTTTGTGCTCTCTAGTCAGTTTGGCTAAGGGTTTATCTATCTTGTTGATTTTCTCAAAGAACCAGCTCCTGGTTTGGTTGATTCTTTGTATAGTTCTTTTTGTTTCCATTTGGTTGATTTCAGCCCTTAGTTTGATTATTTCCTGCCTTTGACTCCTCTTGGATGAATTTGTTTCTTTTTGTTTCTAGAGCTTTAAGTTGTGCTATCAGATTGCTGGTGTATGCTTTCTCCAGTTTCTTTTTGGAGGCACTTAAAGCTATGAGTTTTCCTCTTAGGACTGCTTTCATTCTGTCCCATAAGTTTGGGTATTTGTGGCTTCACTTTCATTAAACTCTAGAAAGTCTTTAATTTTTTTCTTTATTTCTTCCTTGACCAAGTTGTCATTGAGTAGAGTGTTGTTGAGCTTCCATGTGTATGTGGGCATTCTATTGTTTATGTTGTTATTGAGGAACAGCCTTATTCCATGGTGATCTGATAGGATGCAAGGAATTATTTCAACCTTCTTGTATCTGTTGAGACCTGATTTGTCAATTATATGGTCAATTTTGGAGAAGGTACCATGAGGTGCTGAAAAGAAGGTATATCCTTTTGTTTTAGGATAAAAAGTTCTATAGATACCTGTTAAATCCATCTGTTTCATAACTTCTGTTAGTCTCACTGTGTGTTTGTTTAGTTTTTGTTTCTATGATCTGTCCAGTGCAGAGAGTGGGGTGTTGAAATCTCCCACTATTATTGTGTGCGGTTCAATGTGAGATTTGAGCTTTAGTAAAATTTCTTTTATGAATGTAGATGCCCTTGCATTTGGGGCATAGAGGTTCATAATTGAGAGTTCGTCTTGGTAGATCATACCTTTGATGAATATGAAGTGTCCTTCCTTATCTTTTTTGATCACTTTAGGGTAAAAGTCGATTTTATTACATATTAGAATGGCCACTCCAGCTTTTTTCTTGGTACCATTGGCTTGGAAAATTGTTTTCCAGCCTTTTCTTCTGATGTAGTGTTTGTCTTTTGCTGCAGGCAGGCCAATCTGGGCCTCCCTTAACCCGAGGGAGAAACGGGGTCCTAGTCAGGTCGACTAGGTGTAGGTGAAGAGTGACAAACAGAGCCGACACAAGTGTGTGTGAATCTCAATGTATTTCTTAAAAATGGCATCAGACTTTTACAGTCATTGCAAAAGGGAAATGATAAATCTGGCAGCTTAGTAATAAGGTACATTTGAGTCCACCTGAAACAAACTGAGTCTAAAGCAGCCACCTCTCTGGATAGGCACTGCATGTATCTTAAGTTCTAGTTCATCTAAGTTCTAGTGCAAGTCCCAGTCCAAGAGAGAGTCCAAATCCAAGAGAGAGCACAAAGTGAAAAGCAGGCTTATATGGTATACAGGAAACAGGGTGAATGACAAGAGTCACATAGGTGGGCAGGGGTCAAAAGGATCAGAGAGCAAGACTGAAGTCACGTAGGCAAGTGACCGCTACACAAGGTAGGGAGAATCAGGTAGCCAAGTGTGAAGCAGGCAGAAGAGAGCAATGGTGCCCTCCCTGATGGGGCTAATTTGGTATTCCTATGCTAATTCTCTGCTTCTGCTGGAGGCAAGACTGGGAGAATCCGATCTAGCATTTCCTGCTAATTCTCTGGGTTTAGCTGGAAGGAAGCCCTTGGATTACTGTCTAGTATGTAAAACAGTTCTGACTATTATGGGGCTGCCCTAAGATATGTGCTTGACCTTTGTTGCTAACTCTAAGGGAAACCTGTCTGGTAAGGCAGATTCCTTAAGAGAAAGCTAAGGACATCTTGGAATTAAATTAGGATATATTGGAGACATTGTGCTGGCCAGGAAACAAGCCCAATCTTAGCCATTAACGAATCATTTCTTGGAATACCTTTATGCCTAAATATGAGGGCGTGTTGATGATTGGAAAGACTGATCTGGAACACGTCTGTGTTAGGAGATGTCAGTGACTATCTGAATACCCAGGAGGCACAGGCTCCCTTTTGGGTCTTTACCAGCTCTCATCCCTAATCAGGCTTTTACCCCCCCCCCCCCCCCCCCCTGATAATTTGGTGTAGACGAGTGGGTGTGGCAGTCTTTGTCACTGATGTGGGTTTCCTGTATGCAACAAAATTTTGGGTCATGTTTATGTAACCAATCTGATAGTCTATGTCTTTTAACTGGGGAAATGAGTCCATTGATATTAACAGATATTAAGGAAAAGTAATTGTCGCTTCCTATTATTTTTGTTGTTAGAGTTGGAATTCTGTTCATGTGGCTATCTTTTTTTAGTTTTTTTTTTTTTTTTTTTTTTTTTGAAGATTCTATTTTTGCTTTTTTAGGGATGTAGTTCCCCTCTTTGTGTTGAAGTTTTCCATTTATTACCCTTCGAAGGGCTGGATTTATGGAAATATATTGTGTGAATTTGGTTTTGTCATGGAATACTTTGGCTTCTCCATCTATGGTAATTAAGAGTTTTGCTGGGTATAGTAGTCTGGGCTGGCATTTGTGTTCTCATAGGGTCTGTATGATAACAACCCAGGATTTTTTGGCTTTCATAGTCTCTGGTGAGAAGTCTGGTGTAATTCTGATAGGCCTGCCTTTATATGTTACTTGACCTTTTTCCCTCACTGCTTTTAGCATTCTTTCTTTGTTTTGTCCATTTGGTGTTTTGACTATTATGTGGCAGGAGGAATTTCTTTTCTGGTCTAGGCTATTTGGTGTTCTGTAGGCTTCTTGTATGTTCATGGGCATCTCTTTCTTTAGGTTAGGGTAGTTTTCTTCTATAATTTTGTTGAAGATATTTACTGGCCCTTTAAGTTGGAGGTCGTCACTCTCTTCTATACCTATTATCCTTAGGTTTGGTCTTCTCATTGTGTCCTGGATTTCCTGGATGTTTGGGTTAGGAACTTTTTGCATTTTGTGTTTTCTTTGACTGTTGTGTCAATGTTTTCTATGGTATCTTCTGCACCTGAAATTCTCTCTTCCATCTCTTGTATTCTGTTGGTGATGTTTGCATCTCTGGTTCCTGACTTCTTTCCTAGGATTTCTATCTCCAGAGTTGTCTCTCTTTGTGATTTCTTAACTGTTTCCACTTCCATTTTTAGGTCCTGGATGGTTTTGTTCAATTCCTTCACCTGTTTGTGATTTCCTGTAATTCCTTAAGGGATTTTTTTTGTTTCCTCTTTAAGGGCTTATACCTCTTTACCTGTGTTCTCCTGTATTTCTTTAAGGGAGTTATTAATGTTGTTCTTAAATTCCTTATCACCATTGTGAGATATGATTTTAGATCCATATCTTGCTTTTCTGGTGTTTTGGGATATCCAAGACTTGCTATGGTGGGAGCACTAGGTTCTGATGAAGCCAAGTAGTCTTGGTTTTTGTTGGTAAGATTCTTGCATTTGCCTTTTGCCATCTTTTGATCTCTGGTGTTAGATGTTCTTGCTGTCTCTGGCTGGAGCTTGTTCCTCCTGTGGGTCTGTAAGCCTGTGTCAGCACTTCTAGGAGATCAGCTCTCCTCTGGTAAATCCTGGTGCAGATGGCTGTGGATCAGTCATCCCTCCTGAGTCCTGGGGTCAGAGCACACCCTGGAGACAGGATCTCCACTTTCAGGAAAGGTGCAGAGAGGGCTGTGAATCTGTTGTCTCTCCTATGTGTGGTCTGATGTAGAAAGGATCCTGACCTGGCTGCCCTGCCACTTGTGAGACCTGTGCCCTTAGTCTGTTCCTGCCTTAGAAAGTCAAGGGAGAGAAAATGGAGAATCTCACTGGAATCCCTGGGTTAGAGCACTCCCTGGAGGCGAGCTCTGCGCTTGCAGGGAAGGAGCAGAGAGGGCTGTGGATCTGTTGTCCCTTGTAGAGGGAGATAGAGAGGATCCTGTCCCCACTGCCCTGCCACTTGTGAGGCCTGCACCTCCTGGCTGGCCCTGCCTTAGAGAGTCACCGGACAGAAAATGGTGTCTCTGTGTTAAGTAGCATGCTTTGCAAGAAGCTTGTCTGGTGGGTCGAGTGCACTAATCTATGGGTACAGCAATGTTATTAGGAGCTGAGGATCTTAATTATTTTTTAAAAGGTAAAAAGCATTTGTGAATGAAGTTTGAAACCACTGAGTCTGTTTATAGTTTGACCTTAACAAGGAGCTGGAAGAATTGGATTTCTGGTTATGAGTGTTTGTGTTCTACTCTTGTGTGGAACACTACTGTAGTCCTGTGTGGAGCACCACTATAGTCCTGTGTGGAGCACCACTGTAGTCCTGTGTGGAGCACCACTGTAGTCCTGTGTGGAGCACCACTGTAGTCCTGTGTGGAGCATCACCATTGTCCTGTGTGCAGCACCATTGTAATCCTGTGTGGAACATCACTATAGTATTGTGTGCAGCACCACTATTGTCCTATGTGGAGCTCTACTATAGTCCTGTCTGGAGGATTACGATAGTGGTCATTATAGTGATTGCCTTTAGACGTTTTGAGCATTATTTTGATCTGTGTTTGCAGTGTTTACCTCTTCCTACTGAAATGCCTTAAGAAAATATAAATTGTTTTAGTTAGATGTGTGTGTGTGCACATGTATGCATGTGTCCATGCTGGTCTGTCTGCCTGCTTGCCTCTCTGTCTACATTGTATGTGTGTGTGTTTGTGCATGTGTAAGGTGGTTGTACATTTACTTGTGTGGAGGCCAGAGGAGGATGTCTGATGTTCTGTTGTGTCTCTGTCTTTTCCCTTGAGGACAGGTTCTCTCAGTGAATCTACAGCTATGTCCAGTGTGCTCCAGCTATTCTCTCATTTCTTCCCCATAGTGTTGGGTTTGCAGGAGAATGTGGTACCATGTCCAGCTTTTAAAAAGCATATATTTATTACTTCCAGTTGTGTGTATGCATATGTGCCCATAAGTATAGGAACCAACAGAAGCCAAAGTTCTTGACTCTATAGAATTGGAAGTTGTGAGCAGCCTAAGATGGTTCTGGGAATTGAAATTTGGTCTCCTACAAAGACAATGGGTGCTCTTAACCACTGAGCCATTTCTCCCAATGCTTCACTTTTTAAAAAATGTAGTCCTAGCTCTTCATTCTTGCACAACAAAAGCTTTTACCCTCTGAACCTTCTCTCTAACTCTTATTTTAAAAAAAAAATCCTCAGGTTTGAAAATTCAGTGTAAGTTTGAAATATGTTGAACAGCAGAGGAAATTTTTTAGCAAATGAAAGAGACAGTTTGTGATGAAAAGCCCAAGGAAAAAACGGTTCAATTTAATGTCTTTCTGAATTTGCATCTCAAATGGAAAGCTTTCTTGTCTGTCTCCTGCAGAGCAGTAATCTTCAATGGCAAATACTTCTTGAAAAATATCTGGCTGTGAATCATTTTAGGAGATAGGCTGTATGGTGAAACAGATCCACTTGAGCACACATGGCCTCCAGGAACCAGAAAAACAAATATCTCATTTTTTTCCACTCATTTCACTCATTGTTGTCTCTTCCAAATTTCCTGTGGCCAAAACAGGAACTTTAGATCCATGAGGTACAAAGGGAATAGAGGTGTGAACACATTGACACAATATAGAGCTGACATTCCATCTTAAATGTGTTTGAGCAGCTTTGTCTCCCCAGGTACAGACAAGGTAAATGTGCTATGTGAAGAAATGGTACTCGAAGATCGTCTCAAAGGGCAGATGCAAAGGAAATGATTTTGGAGTCTTTCTTCTCTAAGTATCTCCAGGGAATGAACTCATTCCAAAGAGCTTGCCCAGCATCATGATAATTTCTCTTGAGCACCCTTATCAGTTAGTTAAAGTTAGGACTGTGTGGTTTTCATGCAGGACCAACTTCTGGATGCTTCACAAGTTAGCCATTCTTAGGTGAAAATTCTGAGCTTTTCAGATCCCTGAGAAAGCATTGGGTTAAAAATACATGTTTTGTAGGAAACTGGAACTATGAATCAACAGTTCTCATAGTATGTCAGTTCTCATAGTATAACAGGCTGAGGTAGCTGGACTCAGTTACTTCTCTGGTTGAATCTGGTACTTTGTTCAGGGACCGTGCCTAAACCAATTTCATCTTTGGTCATGTCTTAAATGAGATGGTGAGATAGTACTTAAAAAAATAAGTCATTTAAAACACATTCCAAATGTAGTTTTTAAAATGTTTTATGTGTGTGGTATACATGCATGTATGCATATTCACATGTGTGCACATGCAGCAGAGAGAGAGAGAGAGAGAGAGAGAGAGAGAGAGAGAGAGAGAG
>JADRCD010128770.1:0-13649 GCA_019843815.1 Montemys delectorum | reverse complement strand
CTCTCTCTCTCTCTCTCTCTCTCTCTCTCTCTCTCTCTCTCTCTCTCCCTCTCTCTCCTCTCTCAAAAAAATACCTAATCATTATTCTAAAATTACAGTGAAAGTGATTTTTTTTTACTAGACAGAAGTGAAAATTTTTGTACATTTTTCCTCATCTCTCTTATTTCAAATATATCTTCATGGCTTATTTGAATATTTTTTCAACATCTACATTATAATATATTACAGTTCACATAAGTTTGACAACTGTTTCATTGACCATTAAAGAGGGAAATTCACTTAGTATGAATAGTTTCCTACCCTAAGAATTGTATTAAGCCATTTTTTTCAACAAAAGTCCTGAATAAAAAACAACACTGTAGTTGTTTTTCAACTACTACTTCCATGAACTCAAGAAATATCACAGTTTGAAACCAGAAACTTTAATAGGAATCCAGCCACTGAAACCACTGTTGCCATTGTACTATAAGATTAGATAACATAATCTTTAAAGGCACCCACCTAAAACATGTTTCAGAATTTCCACTGTTTCTCATTAAAGTCTATTATATCCATAACTATTTTGTTTTTTAGTTTTCTGTGTCTTATCTGATGTTAAAAAAATGTTTGGAATAGATGATAACAGTTTTTTCCTCCTTTTGCTCCTTCCAGCCCCTCTCCACTATCTTCCCTCAAATATCCCCCATGTCCCCCCACCTCAAGTTGATATCTCATTTTTATTTGAATATGAATATTTGGAACATATGCTGATACATAGTAACGTAACATGCTGAAGGTGCTCTTGTTATTTGTGTATATATAATTTCACAGCTTACTAAATCTGTGATGAACAATCAATCATGGGCAGCAGCCATTAGTTGCTAAGGGTATTTTCTAGGGGCAGGGTCCTGTGAAGTTTTCTCTTCCGGGGTAATATGTCTATTGATATTGCACTGTTCTGTTCTTGTTTTAGGGGCTGTTCCTAGGAGGTACTGTCCCTGGGAGATACTGTTTCACAGAAGATGTCCTGGTATTATGTCTCTCATCATCTCCCTCTGTCCTTCTCTGCATAGTTCCATACCTATAGAAACAGGAGCTGTTCTGTAAATGTGCCCATTAGGCCTAGGCTCCCTAGGGACTACTGGTCATTGCATTTGGTCACTTCTCTAGTGTCTGTTTTACAATCTTGTTGAACATTAGATGGCTGTAATCATGTGTACTATGTTTGGGCCTTCAATTCTGCTGCAAATCTGCCTTGCCCTGGACTCTTTTTCATTGGAAAACCTTTTATTATGGTTTTAATTTATTTATTTATCATGTGTCTGTTTAGGTTGTTGATCTTCTTGGTTTAATTTTGGTGGTTTAGCTGAATCTAGAAAATTCAAACTCATTGGAGTCATGGTTCTCTTACAGTATTTTAAAATTAGTTTGCGTCTATTGTAATGTTTTCCTGCTCATTTCTTATTCTATTAGCTTGGGTCTTTTCTTTCTTTTGGATATTTAGATCAAGGATCTGTTCACCTTGTTTATCTTCTCCAAAAATTGGCTTTCAGTCTTGTTGATTTTCTATGTTCTTCATAGTTTCTACTTCATTAATTTTGGCTCTGGCTTTTGTTTTTTTCCATCAAGTAGATTAGATTTGGTTTGTTCTTTTAAAGTTTTGGTTTGCATTATTAAGCCATTTATGTGTGATCTGTTTATTTTTAATGTAGCCACTTAGAGCTGTGAACTTCTCCTGTAGAACTGATATTAAATTATTTCAGAGGATTGTTTCATAGTATTTTCCTTTTTATTTATTTCCAGGAACTATGTTATTTCTTTATTTTTTTTGACCCATTCATTACTCAGAAATTAGTTGTTTAATATCCATGAGATTTTATAATTACTAGAGATTTGGTTGCTGTCAATTATGTTTTATTGTATTTTGGTCAGATAGGATAAACAGTTTTTTTTTTAATCTTTCTGAATTTGTTCATATTTACTTTGTGTGTCAAGATGTGTATGTATGTATGTATGTATGTATGTATGTATGTATTTATTTATTTATTTTGAGGTGCTTCCCTGTGCTGTTGAGTATAACATATACTTTTTGGTATTTGAGGAAAGTATTTTACAGATATCTGTTAAGTCCATTTGATGTATTATGTTGTTTAATTATTTTTCTCTGATGAATTTTTGTTCAGATAACCTGTCAATTGGACAAAATGAGGTATTGAAATGACATCCTGTTAATGGGTTGATGTCAGTCTGTATCTTTAAATCCAGTAGTACATTTTTAATAAAATTGGGTGCATCAGAGTAGGGTGCATATATGTTTAGGATAGTAATATCATCTAGCTGTTACTTTAATTAGAGTGAAATTTCCCTCTTTAGCTCTTCTAAAAAGTTTTAGTTTGAAAGTCTGAAGCCCTTTTTATTAGATATTAGGATGGCGATGTCTGCTTCTATCTTGTCTCATTGGACTAGAGAACTGCAGCTGGTCCTTGCTACTTTGTGGGTGCTCTTTTTTTATATCCTTTATCTCCAAGGTTTCTTCCCCCTAATACTAGATAGGAGATAGAGAAGGATAAAGTGGAGAGAGAGAGAGAGAGAGAGAGAGAGAGAGAGAGAGAGAGGGGAGGGAGGGAGAGAAAGAGAGATCCCTGAATCCAATTTCTTTCCTTTTGTTTCTTCTTTAACCATGGCCAAACAACTAATCACAACTAACCTCCCTAAGTGACCAAAAACCAGCCACACTGCCTCTCAGGGTTCTAGCATTTATGTTTTCTCTGAACAGTTCCCAGAATTCCAACTGTTACATACTTGCAGATATTATCTGCATCTGTCAAAACTATGCTTCTTCTAGAGCACAAGACCAGTCACCGTCAGCTGTTGTAGACAGTCCAAAGCCGGCTCACATCCCTACATCTGCTATTAAAATAAAATCACATTTTTATATTTTATATATATTTTTAAAGAAATCAAAATTCTCAAAAAAATATCACCACAGAGTATTTTATACATTTTTTCACTTTATTTAAGTGCCCATCTTTAAACCTAAGATAAATGTTATGTAGATAACAGATAGGTGGGTTTTGTTTTGCAATCAATTAAGTCAGGTTATTTCTTTCATTTGGATGGTTCAGGCCATTAATATTTGAAGTTATTTCCAAAAGGTGTGTGTTGATTGTAAACGCTGTGATGTTAAATTTTGGTGTTGTTTGTGTTCTCAGTGGTACTTTGTGTTTTACTAATTACAGTTTTAATTTTTTCTCTTCAGTCTGTTCTTGGCTGTATTTACTCTTCTCCTCAGTGTTGGTATTCTGTCTAAATTCCACCCCAACAGATACCTGGCAGCAGCCAGATATGCGCCTCCCCACAGTTACCTGGCAATGGCCAGGTAGGCCTGGCCCTGTAAAAGGGGCTGCTTGCCCTCTCCTCTCTCTTACTCCTGCTTCTCTCCCTTGCCTCTTGCCCCTCTGTTTCCCCTCTCTCCCCATTCCCTCCCATGTCCCTCCATGTGGTCATGGCTGGGCCCCTACTTCTCTACTCTCTCCTTCTCTCTGCCTTTCTCTGCCTCTGCTACCCTCTTAACTCCCCTCCCCATGTCCTAAATCAACTCTATTCTATACTATACCGGTATGTGTCTGGTCCCTCACGGGGAGGGCCCATGCCAAGGCACCCCCTTCCCCTACACCTTGTCAGAACATATTCTTATAGCTCTTTCTCCTTTTATGATCACAACAGACAACACAAAATACTGATTTCTGTATCTTTTTAAAGTTTGGTCTTTGAGATATAATTTTCTTAAGCTACTTCAAAGTTTTTCTTTTTACTTAAACAGTTGAAGATAGACTTGCTGAATACATTAGTGGTATATTAGTCTAGTCTGGCCACTGTTGTCTCCTAGGCCTGGAATGAATTGTTCCAGGTTCCTCTGGCTTTCAGAGCTTCCATGAGAAATCAGCTGTTGCTCAAGTATGTTTTACATTTCATTTGTTTTATATTTTTCTCTTGAACCTTTCAATCTACTTTATTTGTTCTGCATAGTTAGTGTTTTAACTCATATATTCTATGGGCACTTACTTTTATGATCTTGCCTAGTTTTGGTTCAGTATACTTCTTGTTTCTGTATTAATGTCTTTTTTTTTCCTGTGATCTTGTTGAAGAGCTAGTCACCTAGGATTCTTCTCCCTCATCTACTTCTATATTTAAAAAGTTTGGTATTTTCATAATGTTCCACATTTCCTGTATGTTTTCCTGTATGTATGTTTTTATCTTTATTTTCATATTCCTATGTAAGGGGAGGTTCTATTGCTAAAGTCCTATTCTCCAATTGGTTCTTGATTTGTCAGTAAAGAAGGCCAGGGGCCAATTGTTGGGTGGCAAGTACAGGTGAGACTTCCAGGTTACAGGAAGAAAAGACAGATGCAAGGAAGGAGAGGAGCTTTTCTGTTATGCTTTGGAATGAGAAGAACACAGTCACCATGTGAGGTCTAGGGGAGAGCTGGGGCTTTGGCCTCTATTACAGTCTGGTGGCCAAGGATGTTTGGCAGGAGCTAGGTGGGACTAGTAACTAAATTTAGGGCAGGTGGAGAGACAGACAATAAATTAGTAAGAGCATGTTTTTCCAGGTGGGAGATAGTAACGCCCAATAATTGTGCCAAGAAGGCAATTGTAAAGGAAGTAACAAGCTGTGTATGCATGTATCTTTTCTCCCACGGATTTAGGGAATCTTGGAGAGGACGCTGGATAGAACCAAAGGCAGGTAGTACAAATGGAAGACAGGAGGGGCCAGAGCATGGTCCATATGGGCAAAGGTGATAGCATTTAAAAATACATGTAACATTCCTAATCTATTTCATTTAGATCTTTTATCTTCAATTTCTGATATTCTATCTTTTGATTGATTTATTCTACTTGTAAGGGTCTACTTTGAGTATAGTTAGGTTACTGAGATTTTCAGTTTCATTTTTGTTTCTGCTGTAGTCTTCTTTAGTACTTTTATCTTTTATTACTTTTCTTTTCTTTCTTTTCTTTAATTGAAAATAGATTCTTCTGTGATACAATGCACCTCAATCGTAGTTTTCCTTCCCCCTGCCCCTGCTCTTCTTAACTGCCCCTCTCCCAATCCCATAGCTTCTCTCTTTCCTCTTCAGAAAAGAACATGCCTCCAAGTGATGACAGCCAGACAGGACAAAACAAGATACATTAAGACAAGGCTGAAGTCCTCCTATTGAGGCTGAATAGATAACCCTATTGAAAGAAGTCTCAAAAGCAGGCAAGCAGGCAAGCAGGCAAGCAGACAAGCAGGCAAGTAGGCAAGCAGGCAAGCAGGCAGAGTCGAAGATACACCTTCTCCTACAAACAAGTGAAACAAGAACACCATGCTAAACTCCATAATATATATCTAAAGGACCTGGTACAGACCCCATGCAAGCGCCATACTTTCTGTTTCCGTCTCTATAAGCCCATTTGAGACCTTTGCTGATTTAATGGGCCATGTTCTCCCAGTGTCCTCCACTTCTTCTGACTCCTAATGTCTTTCCTCCCCCTACTCTGAGAGGTTTCCTGCTTCAAGGGGAGGGACCTGATGGAGACCTCCCATTTAGACTCTCTCTCTACATAATATCTGGCTTTTGGTATCTGAACTCTCTCTTATTTGCTGGTGGGGAAAGCCTCTTGATGATGACTAGAAAAGGCACTAATCTATGAGCACATCATTAGAAATCATTGTTTTGTTTTGTTTTGTTTTGTTTTTCCAGTTGTGTTTGATTCTGTCCTAGGCTTCTGGGCTATCTAGTTCTAGTTGCTGATCATCTAGACAATGTAAGGCATGGGCTCCCTCTTGTGGCATGTTAAGTTCAAGTTAATCTAAACATATTTCTGTGTCACAATTTCTCATATTTCTGTGTCACAATTGCCCCAGTACATCTTTCAGGCAGGATAGATTGTAAATTGAGGTTTTTGTGGGAGAATTAGTTTCCAAATTTCTCTTTCCATAGCCTGCAGAGTACATTCTTGTATCAAAGAGGCTAGAACATAGGAGTGAAGGCTCTAAGTCCACACCAGTTCTACTGTTCTATGTACAATGAATTGTAGAATTTGTCCTTGGTAATGGGGTCCTACTGTTAGTTTTCAGAGGGTGGACTTCTGTTCTATCATCAGCCAGGGTTCTCTATGGGACCTCCTTGGCCAACAACTCAAGCAAATTTAACCCATTCCCACCACTGGAAGCCTTGCCTGATTACATAGATGGTCACTTCAAACTCCTTATTCTCCATTACTAGGAGTTCTCACTAGGGTCACCCTCATAGATACCAGGAAGTTTTCTCTGCCCAAGGTTTCCATACTGCCCTCGAAATGCCCACAAAGTCCAACTGTCTTTCCTCACATTCCATCTCTCCATTCCCCCCACCTAATACCACTGTTCCTACTCCATCCACAGAATCTATTTTCCCCTTCCCAGGGAGATCCATGCTTCCTGCTATAATTTCCTCTTTATCTAACATTTCTGAGTCTGTGGATTGTAGCTTGATTGCTTACTTAACAGCTAAAGTCCACTTATAAGTGAGTATGTACCATGTTTGTCTTTCTGGGTCTGGGTTGCATCACTCAGGACGATATTTTTCTAATTCCATCTATTTGGCTTCAAAGTTCATGATGACATTTTAAAAAAATAGATGAGTAATATTCCATGGTATAAATGTACCACATCTTTATCCATTCTTCAGTTAATGGACATCTAGGCTGTTGCTAGTTTTTGCTATTACAAATAAAACTGCTTTGAACATAGGAGAGCAAGAGTCCTTGTGGTAGGATGACACATCCTTTGGGTATATGGCAGAGTGTTATAGCTGAGTCTTGAGATAGATTGATTCCTGTTTTCTGATGAACTACTATATTGATATAGTGGTTGTACAAGTTTTCACTCCTCTCAGTAATGGAGCAGTGTTTCCTTTGCTCCACACTCTCATATGAGTTGTCACTTGTGTTTTTGAAATCAACCATACTGACAGGTGTTAGAATCTCAAAGTAGCTTTAATATTCATTTCCCTGGTGGCTAAAGATGTTGAAGAGGACCTTAAGCAGTAGTTAGCAATTTCAGATTTCTTTACTGAGAATTCTGTTTTGATATGTACCCCATCATACCCCATTTTAAAAGTGTATTGTTTGATTTTTCCTTTTTTTCTTGGATATTTTCTTTATTTATATTTCAAATGTTATCCCCTTTCCGGGTCCCCCAAGCCCCCCTTCTCTTCTCTCTTCCCCCTCTCCCTGCTTCTATGAGGGTGTTTCTCCACCCATCCACTCTGACCTCCCTGCTCTCAAATTCTCCTACATTGGGGCATCAAGACTTCACAGGACCAAGGGCCTCTCCTGCCATTGATGCCCAACAATGTCATCCTCTGCTACACATGCAACTAGAGCCATGAGTCCCTCCATGTATACATCTTGGTTGGTGGTTTAGTCCCTGGGAGCTCTGGGACATCCGGTAGGTTGATATGATTGTTCTTCCTAAGTGTTTGTAAATCCTTTCAGTTCCTTCATTCCTTTCTCTAACTCCTCCATTGGGGACCTCGTGCTCAGTGCAATGGTTGGCTGTGAGCATCCACCTTTGTATTTGTCAGGCTCTGGCAGAACCTCTTGGGAGACAGCTATATCAGGCTCTTGTTAGCATGCACTTCTTGGCATCTACAATAGTGTCTGGGTTTGGTGACTGTATATGGGATGGATCCCCAGGTGGGACAGTCTTTGGATGACCTTTCTTTCAGTCTCTGCTCCACAAAAAGATTTTATATATTTATGTTAATTTAAAAAATACTAGTAGTGATGGACTATTTTAAAATATACAGTTAATATGTTTGGAGTTATTTAAAATTTATATTGAAGCTGGGTGGTGGTGGTGCACGCTTTTAATCTCAGCACTTGGGAGGCAGAGGTAGGCAGATTTCTGAGTTTGAGGCCAGCCTATTCTGCAGAGTGAGTTCCAGGACAGCCAGGGCTATACAGAAAAACCCTGTCTCCAAAACAAACAAACAAACAATATATATATATATATATATATATATATTGAGAAAAACATGTATTTTCAGTATTGCTACAGACAAGAATCTACATAAGACTGTTAAATTGATTTTTGTTTTATATCAACAACTTTATAATACTCATTTTTATTGCTACAATATTTTATAAATTTTAAAGACTATGACAAAAAAGGTATTGTAGGTATTGAAGGGGGGTCTCTAGGAGGAGTTGGGGTACAAAAGGGAAACAAGAATGTGATTTAATTCTATTTACTTAAAATATGTTTTTAAATGTTAACAAATTCAGATAAATTGAAATCACATATCTTTTCTCATCATAATGCAATAAAACAAATCAATAAAAAGACTACTTAGAAAGATCAACATTAAAGCCTACTTTGTAAATAAATTTAAGAAATTGTTGATTTTAGTACCCATGCATACGGTGTTCTGTCCAAAAAGTTGTCTCCCGTGTAAGTACATTCAAATTTATTTCCCATTTCTTGTATTAGGTTCAATGTGTCTGGATTTATGTTGAGGTTTTTGATCAATTTGAACTTTAGTATTTTGCAGGGTGATAAATATGGTCTATTTGCATTCTTTTATATACAGATCTTCAGTTAGAGTAGCACTCTTAGTTAAAGATGTGCTTTTTTCACTGTATATTTATAGTTTCTTTATCAAAAATCAGGTGTCCATAGGTACATGAATTTATGTCTGGGTATTCAATTCCATTCGATTAATTAAAGTGACTGTTATTTTATGTTATACTTCCATAGTACAACTTGAAACCAGAAGTAGTGATACTGTCAGCAGTTCTTTTATCATTCAGAATTATTTTAGCTATCCTGAGTTTTTCATTTTCCCATACAAAAATCGAGAATTAGCTTTTCAAGGTCTGTTAAGAATTGTGCCGGAATTCTGGTGGGGGTTGTGCTTTTAAGATGGGCATTTTTACTGTGTAATTCTGCCAACCCATGAGTATAAGAAGCAGTTTCTGATATCTTCTTTAATTTCTTTCTATAAAGACTTCATGTTTTCACAAACAAGTCTTTTACTTACTTGATTAGAGTTAACTCAAGATACTTTACCTTATTTGAGGCTATTGTGAAAGGTGTTGTTTTTCTGATTTCTTTCTCATTCCATTTATTATTTGTATGTAGAAGGATAAGTCATTTTTAAAAATTAATCTAGTAGGTAGCAACTTCGCTGAAGGTGTTAATCAGCTATACAACTTCTTTAGTTGAATTTTTAGGATAACTTATGTATAGTGTCATACATATACAAATAATGATTCTTTGACTTCTTTTTCAATTTGTGTCCCCCTGTGCTCCTTTATTTGTCTTATTGCTCTAGCTAAAACTTCAGCTACTATATTGAATAGATATGGACAGATTAAAAACCTTTTCTTATTCCTAATTTTATTGGAATTGGTATGAGTTTTTCTCTACTTAGTTTGTGTTGCCTATAGGATTGGTGTACATTGCCTTTATTATATTTAGGTTTGTACTATATATCCCTAAACTCTCCAGTAATTTTATCGTGAAGAGGTGCTGGAGCTTTTCAAAGACTTTTTTTGGCATTTAATGAGATGACCATTTGTTTTATTTTTCTTTTAGTTTGCTCATGTGTTATACTCCGTTGACAGCTTTCTGTTTGTGAATCACCCTTGCGTCCGTCTCTAGAATGAAGCTTACGTAGGGATGGTGTTTTGTTTTTTGTTGCTTTTTTTGTTTTGTTTTTTGCTTGTTTGTTTGCATTTTTATATTTATCTTCATGGGGGGGAGTGGCCTGTAATTCTTTTTGTTTGTTGAATATGTAGTTTGAAAATCAGGGTAACTGTGGTCTCATAAAATGAATTAAATTATGTTTCTTCTGTTTATCTTTTGTGGAATAATTTGGGGAGTATTGCCATTAACTCTTCTTTCAAAGTTTGGTAGAATTCTGCTGTAAAATTGTCTTGCCTTGGGCTTTTTTTTGATTTTGAAATTTTTACTGACTGCTCCTATTTCTCTAGGAACTATAGTTATATTTAAATTGTTTATGGGATCTTGATTTAACTTTGTGGTATCTATCAAGAAAATTATCCATTTGTTTTAGGTGTTCCATTTTTGTGGAGTACAAGTATTTAGAATACAACCTAATGATTCTTTGGATTTGTCTGTTGTTATAGCTGCCTTTTGTTTCTGATTTAACTAACTTCAATATTTTCTGTCTATCTTTTAACTAGGTTGGATAAGAGGTTTTCTAGCTTGCTGATTTTTCATGAAAACCAATTCTTAGTTTCATTGATTCTTTGTATTGTTCTCTTTGTTTCTTTCTTTTTTAAATTTCAGCCTTCAGTTTCATAATTTCTTGCTGCTTCTCTTGGTTTTCTTTACTTCTATTTGTTTTAGAGTTAGGCTTAGATGTCTCCATTTTTTAATTTTTATTTATTTTATTTATTTTTTTAGGTATATACTTAGTGGTATCACCTTTCCTCTTAGAACCACTTTTATTGTGTACTATAAGTTTTGGTATGTTGTATATACATTTTCATTCTATTCCACTCTATTTCATTCATTTCTAGAATTAATTTATTTGTTTGTTTATGATGGTTTATTTTTTCATTCAGTAGACAGTTTTTCAGTTCCTATAAGTATGTAGGCTTTCTGTTGTTTCTGTTGTTAAAATCCAGGTTTAATCTATGGTAATATGATAGGATGTAGGGAGTTTTTTCAATTATCTTGTATCTGTTGAGTCTTGCTTTGTGTCTGAGTATGTGGTTAATTTTGGAGAAAGTTCCATGAGGTACTGAGGAGAAGGTATTTCTTTTGTATTTGAGTGGAAAGTTCTCGAAATATATGTTAGGTTCATTTGGTTTATAATCTCATTTAACTCCAGCTTTTCTCTGTTTAGTTTTTGTCTAGATGATCTGACCTCTGGTTAGAGTGGGATATTGAAGTTTCCCATTATCAGTGTGTGAGGGTCAGTTTATGATTTAAACTGTAGTAGGGTTTCTTCTACTATGGTGAGTGCCATTGTCTTTGGGACATAGATGTTAAGAGTTGAAATGCCATTTTGATGGATGTCTTCTTTGATGTAAATGTAGTCTCCTTCTCCTTTTATTTTATTAATTTTAATATGGAGTCTTTTTAAAATATTAAAATGTCTCCATCAGTTTGCTTTTTTAGGTCCATTTGCTTGGAATATCTTTTTCCAACCCTTTCTCTGAGGTAATGTCTATTTTTGATGTTGACATATGTTTCTTGTATACAGTAAAATTATTAATCCTGTTTCCACATCCTTTCTGTGACAAATGCTTAAAAACACCGAGTAACATATTTTCCCTAACTAGGACCACCTCTGAATTTCTACTTCTTCCCATAATGCCATTGTATCATGAATCTATCAAGGAATTAATCCATCCATTAGGTCAGAGCCCTCAAGATCCAATCACTTTCTAAAAGCCTGTCAGCTGGCATCTAATCTATTAACACATGAGGTTTTGAAACATGCTACAACTCAAACCATAACAGCAAGGATTCAAGGAGACAGTGTGCAAATGAAAATGTCACTTCCAATTTAAAGATGATTGTCTCTGAAGGCCCGGTGTTCTGAGGACTTGTATATGATGACCTCTGATAACTCCAGCCAATCTGCATCTTAAGAAAGCAGGACTACTATATCTGGAGTCTTGGGATATAATTCAGATGCTATTTATTTTTCCTAATATCAAGCACCAATACAGAATAACTAATACAAAAGTATACTGGCTACTGGCACACTTTATCTGATATGATGAATCATAGAGAATCTAGTTTGATGCTGAGATTCAGGATGCTTAAAGAGTAGTAGCAATTGTCACAGAATACATTATAGATCAAGGACAAGGGTTGAGAAAATTAGAGTATTGAGTATGTAGTGAAAGTCAGACAGAGTACGAAATGATCACAAGTTACCCATTGTTCAAACTAGGCTACCCAAGTTTTCATACCCCAAATCAGTTTGTATGATTGAACTTCTAACATAATTTAAACACACCAAGACCTAAGTTTAGATATTTTGTTTTATGATTCTCCCAATAGTAGTAAAAAATTTCAGATCATTTAGTGTGGTCGTAGGGAGAAATATATAGAACACTGGAGAATAGAGTCATTAGAAGAAACAAATGCTTCAGTTTAAAATATAAGTCAAGGTCTACAGCTTTACTTAAACCCTAGAGAGTAAAAGATGAAAATAACAAACTGAATTGAAAACCTGAAATAGCAGTTCTTCAATGTAATAAGGGGCTATGTGGAAAAACTCTCAGCTACCACACTATTTTTATTTGCAGATGATGTAATCTTACATATAAGAGACCACCAGTACAATCAAAGTTATCACACATAAGCACATGCACTAGCTTCTGAGCAGACAACTAATGTATTCTGAAATGAAGAGCACCCACAGCTCTCAAAACAATTAAGATGAAAGAGGAGTTTAACAATTCATTCAATAACTTGATTAAGTATGTGAATTATACAATTTACTGAGAATATATTTGTTTGTACATAATTTGAACATTCACAAAAGTGTAATAATGTGGATAGTCACAAAGATACTAAAATTCAAGATAACAGTCACATTACAGGAAGATGTTTTAGTGTAGGTAGATTTATATTAGAATTAAAACAAACTTAAATGACTCAAAAATGTATGAACTTGAAAATTAAGGCTTATATATTCTTCTGAAAGAAAATGAAATCAAAACTGGTGCTGAAAATTCTTTTCAAAATAGGAAACGACTACATCAGAACCAATAAAAGACAGAAAAAGAAGCCCACACTGAAAACATTTTAGCCTTAAGCCCCTTTATAATTATTATTAATTGAGGGGGGTCATTTTTTTATTCTTTAATCTTTTTTTATCGACCAATCTTTATCCCCTCCCAGTCTGCCCTCTGACTGTTCCTCATACTCTCCCCACAAACTTTGTCTCTAAGAGGATATACCTATCCCCCAACCCCCACCCCACCAGACCTACCCATTCCCTGGGACTTCAAGTCTCTTGAGGGACATCTTCGCTGACTGAGTCCAGACCAGGTAGTCCTCTGATGTATATGTGTTGGGCGCCTCATATCAGCTGGTGTATGCTGCCTGGCTGATGGCTCAGTGTCTGAGAGATCTCAGAGGTCCAGGTTAGTTGAAAGTGCTGGTCTTCCTATAGGGTCACCCTCCTCCTCAGCTTCTTCCAACTTTTCCCTAATACAACCAGCTTCTGTCCATTGGTTGGGTGTAAACATCTGCATCTGACTCTTTCAGTTGCTTGGTGAGCTTTTGGAGGGCAGTTATGCTAGGCTCCTGTTTGTAAGCACACCATAGCATCAGAATAGTGTCAGGCCTTGGGGCCTCCCCTTGAGCTGAATCTCAATTTGAGCCAGTCACTGGATCTCCTTTCCTTCAGCCTATTCTCCATTTTTGTCTTTGCAGTTGTTTTAGACAGGAACAATTCTGGGTCAGAGTTTTTTTTGTTGTTGTTGTTGTTTTTTTGTTTTTTTGTTTTTGCTGTCACAGGTACAACTTTTTTTTTTTTTTTAAAATTAGGTATTTTCTTTATTTACATGTAAATTTTCCCTTTCCCAGGTTCCCCTCCAAAACAAACAAACAAACAAAAACAAGAACAAACCCCTTTTGCCTCCCCCCT
>JADRCD010128767.1:3564-17328 GCA_019843815.1 Montemys delectorum | reverse complement strand
TTCTTCAAACTTGATACAAGAGTTACAAACGTCAAGCAAAGCATTCAATCTCACTCTTTGTTGTTCTCTTATAAGCAACCTCCCTAGTTAATTGTCTATGTTTCTTTTGGGTATATAAATACTTTTGAAATATATAAGCTGTTCTGAAAACCATAGTATAGTGTAAAAACATGAAATAAGCAATACTACTAATAGAGAGGCTGAGATGGGAGAAGCAAGATTTCAAGACCCTTATGTTGTACACAGCAACAAACAAGCTGAAAGTGTATATGGATTGTATAATATTGGACCTATTTCTCCAATTACCAAATTAGAGAGACCATTGGATGACATTCAGCAAATTTCTAATTCCTCATATTATTGGATTTCAATAGCTTAGGATATGTTGGTAATATTAATTTTCATACTAATATATTAAGAAAAAGTAATTGTCACTTCCTGTTGTTTTTGTTGTAAGAGGTGAAATTAGGTTTGTGTGGATTTGTTGAAAGATTACCTTCTTGCCTCTTCTGGGGTGTAGTTTTGCTCCTTATGTTGATGTTTTCTATCTATTATCCTTTGTAGGGCTGGATTTGTGCAAAGATATTGTGTAAATTTTGTTTTGTCATGGAATATCTTGTTTTCTCCATCTATGGTAATTGAGAGTTTTGCTGGGTACAGTAGCCTGGGCTGACATTTGTGTTCTTGTGGGGTCTGTATGACATCTACCCAGGATCTTCTAGCTTTCATAGTCTCTGGTGAGAAGTCTGGTGTAACTCTGATAGGCCTGTCTTTATATGTTACTTGACCTTTTTCCCTTACTGCTTTTAAAATTCTTTCTTTGTTTAGTGCATTTGGTATTTTTATTATTATGTGATGGGAGGAATTTCTTTTCTGGTCCAGTCTATTTGGAGTTCTGTAGGCTTCTTGCATGTTCATGGGCATCTTTTTCTTTAGGTTAGGGAAGTTTTCTTCTATAATTTTGTTGAAGATATTTACTGGCCCATTACATTGGGAGTCTTCACTCTCCTCTATACCTATTATCCTTAGGTTTGGTCTTCTCATTGTGTCCTGGATTTCCTAGATGTTTTGGGTTAGGATCTTTTTGCTTTTTGCATTTTCTTTGACTGTTGTGTCAATGTTTTCTATGGTGTATTCTGCCCCTGAGATTCTCTCTTCTATCTCTTGTATTCTGTTGATGACGTTTGCATCTATGATTCCTGATTTCTTTCCTAGGTTTTGTATGGCCAGGGTTGTCTCTCTTTCTGTTTTCTTTATCGTTTCTATTTCCATTTTTAGATTCTGGATGGTTTTGCTCATTTCCTTCACCTGTTTGATTGTGTTTTCCTGACGATCTTTAAGGAATTTTTGTGTTTCCTCTTGAAGGGCTTCTAGCTGTTTACCTGTGTTCTCTTGTATTTCTTTGAGGGTGCTATTTATGTCTTTCTTAAAGTCCTGTATCATCACCATGAGAAGTGATTTTATATCTGAATCTTGCTTTTCTGGTGTAATGGTGTGTCCAGGACTTGCTATAGTGGGAGAATTAGGTTCTGATTATGCCAAGTGACCTTTGTTTGTGTTGTTTATTTTCTTACACTTGCCCCCCCCACCATCTGGATATTTCTACTGCTATCTGCCTTTGCTAAATCTGACTGGAGCCTGTCCTTCCTGTGATCCTGGTTGTGTCAGAACTCCTCAGAGTCAAGCTGTGTCTGTGATCCTGTGATTCTGGGATCCTGTGACCCTGGGCTTGTTAGGTCACCTGGGAGTGGAGCTTCTTCTGGGTGTTGTGGGACTGACTGCAAAGGTGTTGATTCCTCCTCACCTCTGATCCTGGGTGTGTCAGAGCACCTGGGAGTGGAGCTTCCTCTGGGTGTTGTGGGACTGGCTGCAGAGCTTGCACCCAAGGTCTGCTCTGGACAGCAGCCTAAACAGACTGGAAGGAACCCAAGACACTGGGCTAGTGGAGTTCCTGTATGCCTGGTCCTGCTGGTCCCAGTTACAGTGTTGGGACAGATGTTTGTTCCTCTTCACCTCTGATCCTGGGTGTGTCAGAGCACCTGGGAGTGGAGCTTCCTCTGGGTGTTGTGTGACTGGCTGCAGAGCTTGTGCCCAAGTCTGCTCTGGACAGCAGCCCAGACAGACCGGAAGGAACCCGAGACACTTGGGTTAGCAGTTCTTTACGTTTTGAATTTTTTGACAGTTGTGTCAATGTTTTCTACGGTATCTTCTACATCTGAGATTCTCTCTTCTATCTCTTTTTTTTCTGTTGGTGATACTTACATCTGTAATTCCTGACCTCTTTCCTAGGCTTTCTATTTCCAGGTTTGCCTCCATTTGTGTTTTCTTTATTGTTTCTACTTCCACTTTTAGGTCAACTTCTTCACCTGTTTACCTGTGTTTTCCTGTATTTCTTTCAGTGAGTTATTGACATCCTCCTTAAAGAACTCTACTATCTTCATGAGATAGGATTTCAGGACAGATTCCTGGTTTTCAGGTGTGTTGGTGTATTGAGAGCTTGCTGTGGTGGGAGAATTGGGTTCTGATGATGCCCAGTTCTGGGTTCTGATGATATATTGGCTTCTGTTGTTTATGGTTTTGCACTTGGGTGTTGTTGGTCTGGGTGACTCTGTCTGGAGACTGCCATGGGTTTGTCCATGGGTTGCTTCACATCTCCTGATAGGCCTGTGGCCCTGGCTGTAGCAGACCACCTGTGGGGCCTTCCAACTGTGGGCTCTTCAGAGTGGCAGGGAAGCTGCTGATCTGTTGCCTTGGCTGCAGTAGATCTCTTGGGAGGCCTTCAGACCATTCGGCCTTTAGTGGAGCAGTCAAGCTGTTGTTCTGTGTGAAGATGTTCTCCAGGGGGCATCTACTGACTGTGGTTTCTGTTTCCCTGTGTACAGCAGAACTCCAGGGAGGCTTTCAGTCTGTCGGGTCAGTTATCCTGCATGCCTTTAAGCTGTGGTGTCTACTGCTCTGAGTGCAGCAAATCCTCAACTGCTCTGAATGCAGTGGATCCTCAGGGATGGGTCAGGATATGGTATCTTCATGGGAGCAGATCAGCTAGGAGTCTGTCCCAGCAGAAAGGGTAACACAAGCACTTTTTAAGATTTATTTTATTTTTAGTTTTATGTGATTATGTATATCTGCATGTATATGTGGGTAGTCATGGAAGCCAGAAGAGGGCATTGGGTCCTCAGAGCTGCAGTTCTAGGCAGTTATTGGTAGCCTGGCAAGGGTGCTGAAAACCAAACTCAGGTTCCCTTCAAAAGGCCCACACTCTTCACCACTGAGTACATATCTCCTACATTCTCTCTAGCCCCTCACAGACAGTGTTTTATTTAGCAAAACAAATACCAGGAAGAGAGATTGGGGTGGGCTGCCCCAAGATGAAAGGGTGTGAGGAAGGATACCCTAGTGGTTCTGTTGTGGATTTTAGAGACGTTATTACAGATATTCATAGTGCAAGGTGACCTTTTTTCGTGGTCCAAATCTCCTCTTAGGATATCTCTTCCCATAATTCTTTAGTTGAGCCCACCAAAGGGGGGTGGGTGTCAAAAGCACAGGGCAAGTGAAATTGTGATGAGGCCAGGTCTCCATAGAGAATGTGCAGGAGATGTCTTGGTGCCTGAGTTTCTGAGGTAGTGGAGACAACCTATTTGCAGCCTCAAGGATGCCTAATCACAAAGGGGCATCAACTCTCAGGAGACACAGCCTCAGAGGTGCAGCTGAGGGTGTCTCCTGTGTTAATGCTGTAGACACCAGGAGACAGGAGCCCTGATGCTTACTCCTGGCATACACTAAGTGCTCATTAAATGCTTGTTACATACAAGAATGAGCCCTACACAGCACTGTTCCTTTCTCCTTTCTTCACTGGTCCCTTGGGCCCTGGGGTTAGCCTTTCTGCCCTAGCTCCGCCTTGGCTTTAGGAATTAATGTGCTTTCTTAAAGCTCATTACCAAGATTGGCTTTTAAGTTTCCTTAGATCCCTGAAGCCTCATAAATGTCTTTTAAAGTCACATGAAAAAGATCCACACTTCTGAAGAAACGGGGTGGGGCCACAGGCGGTTCAAGACTCAGGACCAGACCAGAGATGGGGAAGTGGGGCGGAGATAAGGCCACAGGCTCTGGCTAGATTCCAATAACACAGAAACCTCCCACCATCAGGGTCTGGGTGGACAAGGGGCAAATGCAGAGAGGAAAAGTCCAATTCTGAAGTTTCATTTCAACAGATGTAAAATGCACATAAGATGAACTTAGCCATCTTCCACTTTCCGGTGTCTGTCTTTCTTTCTTCCTTTCTTCCTTTCTTTCTTTCCTTCCTTCCTTCCCTTTCTTTCTTTCGAAAGAATTACTATTTAATTTTTAAAGATTTATTTTTATTTATTTTATGTTTATGAGTACACTGTAGTTGTACAGATGGACATGAGCTATCATGTGTGAGGCTGCTGGGAATTGAACTCAGGACCTCTGCTGGCCCCGCTCGCCCTGGCCCTGCTTGCTCTGGCATAATACACTGTAGCTGTCTTCAGACTACCAGAAGAGGGCGCCAGATCTCATTACGGGTGGTTGTGAGCCACCATGTGGCTGCTGGTATCAGAACTCAGGACCTTTGGAAGAGCAGTCAGTGCTCTTACCTGCTGAGCCATCTCGCCAGCCCCTCAGGTGTGTTTCTAAAGCACCCCAGCTGTTACAGAGCAGACCAGAACTTCTTCATGCGCAAACTGAATGTTGTGCCCCTTCAATGGTAACTCCTTACTCTCTCTCCTTCCCCTCTTGGCAACTTATGTTCTGCTCTGGAAAGAGCATCACCCATTTACCTTCAGAAGATAAGCCCTAAGAACCCCCAGTACCGCCTGAAATCTGAAGTATTAGCAGACTTGGTGACTATGTTTCTTTCTATACATGCAAACCTGTAACAAAGTTTCACTTTTTACCTGTAGGGGATTCTTTGGCAGAGTGGCTAGCCCCCTAGGTCCTGCACTTTGGGACTATCATTCCGGAGAATAAGGGAGACCTTACCCTGCTCTAGTTTATCTGGTAATGGTCAGATGCTGCGTTACTAGAGAGAGGGAAGTGTATATCCTCTGCTACACTGGATGCCAGAGTGACAGCCGTTAGGTTACTAGTCTAGGAAAAGAAAGAATGGCCATTCCTTCTTGGCACATTTTCTGAATACACATGAGCTCATCCTGTTTTCATATCATGTCCTGAACATGGATCTAGCCTCAATTTGCTGCCTGAGAAGCTGAGATATGGGAGTTTTTGTTCTAGATAGCTATTTTTTCCTTATTGAGGAGGGCAGGAGGTCTGGATATTAAAGGCTATGCATGTGAGAGACTGAATGCTAAGCGATGCTGTTACTTTGGCTACTGCAGAGTGTGTACATGCATGTGTTCAAGGGTGTGCACTATGCCCATGAGTTTGTAAGAGTCTATTTTCCTTTGTGTGTGCATTTGGAGGTCAGAAGTCATTGTTAAGTGTCTTTCTCAATCATTTACCTTATTTCTTTTTTTTAAAAAAAGATTTATTTATTATATTTATATGAGTATACTTTAGTTGTCTTCAGACACACCAGGGGCATCAGATCCCATTACAGATGGTTGTGAGCCTCGACATGGTTGCTGGGATTTGAACTCAGGACCTTTGGGAGAGCAGCCAGTGCTCTTAGCCATTGAGCCATCTCTCCAGCCCCCCACCTTATTTCTTAAGACTGCCTCTTCCACTGGATCCAAAGCTTGCCGGTTTATCCAGGTAGCTTACCAGCCAGCACCTCTGCCCTTCCACCTCTGACTCTCTACTACTGAGATTACAATGTGTCCCACCAAGCCCACCTATTTTGTATGGGTTCTGGGAAGATCAAACATAGGTTCTCATGCTTGAACAGCAAGCATTTTCCTAACCGAGCCTTCTCTACAGCCCCTCAAATTCTTTTTTGGAAGAAGATAGGCCAACAATAAATAAAGAGTTATGAACTTTGACCCTGAAGAGAATTAGCCTGTTGGAGCCAACTCATGCACTTGAAAATAATCCAAGGCACAGGAAAGAGAGCCGAGATTGATCTTCAGCCTGAATTGTAGAACACACAGGTGTTCCACACACTCCTGAGGTGCTTTACGATTGGTATGAGTCAAGGTCACTGAGGAGTGGCCAGTATCATCCCTTCCTTGGTCGTGTGAAGAATGTCACCAGGTGTGTGGCTTGCTATTCATTCCCCTTATGGTTGGTTGTTGTACCAGTTTAACCATTAACAAGATGTTTAGTTTTTAGACTGTCCTGTCCTATCTTGATAGTAGTTTCCAACAACTTATGTTAGAAATTCCTAGATGTTTGCTAAAAGTGTGATTCCCCAGGTTGTATCTCAGGAACCACAGCCTAAGTGTTAACCTGGGTAAGGTGGCACACACCAAAAAAAGAGGGCCGTGAATTTCAGGCCAGCCTGAGTTGTGTTGTGAGATCTTGTCTCTAAAATCCAAGCCAGCCAAGTCAGAAAATAAACCTTGGGATATAGGGACTGAAATGCCATCTTAGAAATAATCAAGCAGTGAAGTATAGAGCCAGTGTCTAACCACAGACTTCATGACTGGGTCGGGCATGTTACAGGATGGGGCCAGTAAAGACTGACAACGAGTCACCTTTAGCAGACTCATAGCCCTCTAGCTTCAAGATTCAGCCTTTAGCCTGGTTCCTTGCTATTCAGTGGAGGCACATGTCCACTCTGTGCCATGCCATGGGGACATTGTAAAATCAAATGGATAGCAGCATTGGCAGCATCTGGCAAGTGAGAAGGCTGTTACTGTGGAGACAGCTGAAAGTGCGGGTATGCTAGTTGCCCCTGTTTAGTCAGTGTCTGATAGATAAACCAATCAGAACACCACATTGCTCCTTATAAATGTGTACAATCATGTGTGTCTACTGAAAATATTTAAAATATAGGTTGTTGAGTGAGAGCTTGTTTGCTGTCATCTGAGTGTATGTGAGAGAAACTGTTTTTATCTGGCTGAGTACATGCTTCTCCTGTGAGCAAGAAGGCAGACACCTTCAAGAAGACAGATCATGCTTCTGGGCCAAGCTAATGATGGGTTATGAGGTCATCGGGGTTCACAGACCCACCAGCTTGCCAGGCTCCAGCATTTCTGTGAGTGGAACATGCCCTCTAATTAGGCACAGTGTGACACCACCCCGACTCTGTGGTGATGCACAATTGCATGTCCAGTGGCCCCAGCAGAGAAGATGTTTTATGAACTCAGTTTTAGTCTCCAGGCCACAGACATGCTCTCCTTGCCCACAAAGCCTGGTCCCTGTAGCTTCTTGGGTTTTTTCCTTCAAAGAAAGTTGGCATATCTCAGGGACAGCTTCTGAGGCAGCTTCCTCCCACACCTGGAATTGTCTCACCTAGGTGACTCTGTTCTCATGCTCTCTCTCCTCTTGTAGCGCATGACCGTCTCAAGTGGCCTCTGGCACTTTCAATGAGAGATGGTCCATCAAGGAAGGATCTAAGTTGGCACATTGGTACCTGTCAAGGCTAAAAGTAAAAGAAGTCAGAGGCTTTCTTGGCATGGCCCATCAAGCCTGCAACCCTTGGGCAGGACTCAAGAGTCAATCTTGACTCTGCCACCAATTGGCTCCTGCCCTCATTACATGAGGTGCATCTCTGAACGTTTCAACCCCGTGAGCATGGCACTGGCTGACCATAAAACTGCCAAGAAAAGGGTCTTCAGCAAAACAAACAAACAAACAAACAAACAAACAAACTCCTCTGGTGGTGTGGTCAGGGCCCATCTATAATGCCAACACTTGGGATAGAGATCACAGAAGGATCAGGAATTGGTCATCCTCAGCTACATAGTGACCTCAAGGCTAGCCTAGACTGTATGTAACCCTGTCTCAAAGAGTAAAAATAGCATCCTGGGTATAGTCCCCGAGTGGTGCCACAGAAGCTGTCAAAGCTGAAACAGACTCTTCCTTCCTGCCCAACCTACAAGCTTCGATAAAATGTCCCACAGGAACTGTCGAAAATGGCTACACCGGTCAAAATGGCTCAGCCTGCAACCATCCCAGGAGCTGTAGGAGCTGCCATCCACAGTGGCGCACTGCTCTTTCTACCTTAGTGGGAGCTGCCCCTCAGGAACTGTCCACACTAGCAACAGCTTTCCTGCCTCAGCCTACAGCTTTCATGGACTATCACAGCAGCAGCTGTCCCGCAGGAGCTACCCACAGTGGCAGTGCCTCCTCTCCAGCCTCCCTCTCATCCCCAGCACCCCTACCCTGACCCATGGGCCTGATGAAGGGGGAAAGGAGTGAAGAAAAGCCACCAGTCCCTGAGCAGGGAAACCCATGTATCCTGGAGATTCCCATAAAAGCCCACCAATCCCTGAGATGGTTTGTATATGCTCCGTCCAGGGAGTGGCACTGTTAGAATGTGTGGCCCTGTTGGAATAGGTGTGACCATGTGGGCTTTAAGACCCTCATCCTAGCTGGCTGGAAGTCAGTCTTCCACTAGCAGCCTTCAGATGAAGAGGTGGAACTCTCAGCTCTGCTTGTACCATGCCTGCCTGGACGCTGCCATGCTCCCACCTTGATGACAGTGGACTGAACCTCTGAACCTGTGAGCCAGCCTCAATTAAATGCTATCCTTATAAGAGTTGCCTTGGTCATGGTGTCTGCTCACAGCACCTAACTAAGACAATCCCTGAGCAGGAAAGGCCACCAATCCCTGAGATTCCCACAAAGCCCCACCAATCCCTGAGCGGGAAAGGCCACCAATCCCTGAGCAGGAAAGGCCACCAATCCCTGAGCACAAAAACCTACCATCCCCGAAGAGGAAACTCCAGCAATCCTTGAGTGACCCCAAGCTCAGGATTTGAAATCCCACCAATCCTCTCTCTGGAAATCTCTGCCCTGAAAAGCTCCACTCCCTTAGAAATCCTACATAAGGCCTACCCTTTTGTCCAGTTTGCTGCTGTCTACTCCCGGGAGCAGAGGGCATCCATCCCTGGATTCATCCCTCCACACCATGGATCCTTCAATAAATCTCTTTCATGAGATTTTTCTGCCTGGTATGACTCTCTTGTAGGAAGAAGCCAAGAAGAAAAGAAGCAATGAAGAGAAGAAGAGAAGCAATGAGAAGGGGCAGGGCTGAGACACTGGGGATGCTCTCCCCTGGGAGCTGCAACACCTCTGCCGAGGAGGCTTCCTCTCAGAGCTGTAAGGTTCCTGAGCCCCTGTGTCTCAGGATGCCCTTCCACTGGGACACTGCCCACCTCAGAGCTGTGTAGTTCCTGCTTAGCGGCGGAAAGTATAAGTTCAACACAGGAGCACACAAAGAAGGAAAGGCAGGCCTTGGAGACTGAGGGACAACCTCAGCAGTCCCAATTCTTCCTGGAAAGTCTGAAAGCTTCCAGGAGTGGCTGGTGTTGCATGGGCAAAGACCCTGGAGTCAGGTGGCTGGCTGCAGTAAACACTCTCAGGAGAGAAGAGTTTTCGAGCGGGCACACTCCAGCCTTCTTCCAGCCTCTTTGCAGCAGTGACTAGCTTGTTGGATGCTGCTGCCCACAGTCAGGGGAACTCTTCACATTGCGGCTGCCTTGCCTATCAGTCCTCACAGAAATGCATTCACTTATCCAGGCCTGGAAATCTTGTAACCCAGTCAAGATGGCAACCAAGGGCAATCACTACATCCCCTCCTGTACAACTTCCTTGAAAAATAATTATTTATGTCTTGCAACAGGTGAATAGATGGTGACAATGTGTTACATATACAAAATATTATTTAGCTATAAATAGGAATAAAATTATGAAATTTTCACGAAAGTAAGTGGACTTAGAAAGTAGAATACCTGGATGAGGTGACTCAAACTCAAAAAAGAAAAAAAACAAAACACATCTTCTGTCATATATACATCCTAGCCTATAGTGTATACATGTAATCAGGTATATTTCTAATTTAGAAATGAGATCAGAACAGTGCAGTACCAGGAAAAGAGGGAGGACAGTGCACATGAGTCATGGAAGAAGATAGAAAGCTAGCTTCCAGTTCCAACTCTGTTGTACTCTTATCTTTTTTCATAATTAATAATTGAATTAAACTCTTTAGATATTAAGGTAACAAGAACCATAATAAAAACAATCAATAGCATAGTTCAGAGTAAGATGTAAAACCTAAGTGAAGCTCCATAATTTCAGGATAATCCTTCTGATTGTATACAACTTCAATGAGGTGCATAGAGTTTGGGCCAGATGGGTGTGTGTTGGAGTGGTGTCTGTAAACAAGCTGTGTGTGTTAATTAGAGTAAAGTGATTTTTAAAAAGACAATCTCTTGAATGAATGCGGGCGTTAACATTATTAGTAATAATACCCCTTGGTCAGGAGTAATATTATGTTCACGTGTAGCCTTAAGGTCTAGCACAGCACGAGCAGCTAGTGTGTGTGTAATCAGATGTTGTAATGCAGTATTTCCATCACAATGGGAAACCTAAAGCAAAACCGAGAATGCCTGCACTGGCGTTTACTGGTGGGAGGGGCTTGGCTGGCTGTTTCTGGTTCTCCTGACTCTTATGTAAAGAACTGAAAAGAAAGCTCAGACCCAGAAAAGAAGTGAGGTAGCTGCTCCCAGCCTTATTTAGACTCTGGTCAGTGGGCGGTGCAGACTCAAAGCTGGTCATTGCAGAGAATAAGCAACATTGATTAGCCAGCTTCAGTTGGGCTATTAATCACCTAATCTCAGAGAGCAGTATGGAAGGTTGCAGTTCAGGCTCCGTTTCCCCTCCTTCTCATTGCACCCCCCCCCCCCATTGCAATTCAGACTTAGTTTCCCCTGCTTGATCGCTTGATTGGCTGCGTTGCAACAGGGAGGCAAAGGGAGACAGGAATGACCAAAGCACCAAAAGAGACAGGCAGTTGTCATTATGCAACAGATTCTCAGGATACAGCTTCAACGAGACTGCTTGTTTAATTGGGGGAACAAAGGCCATTTAAACCTTTGAGGGTTGGGTGGGGGCTGTCAGCGAGAGTCTACATCCTTGGCCAGGGCCAGAGTGCTGGGGATTCCTCATGTGTAAGGAGAAATCCCAGGTGCTGTCAGACATGACCTTATAAGGGGGGAGGAAGGTTAACCTGGCTACCAGGCTACACGACCTCTTGTTGGGGACAGGGGAATGTGGGGACACAGGGCTACATGCCAGGTGATCCTACTCCTGCCGATCGATCTCAGGATGAGAGTTCCAGGATGTGGACACATCTTGTCTTCACTCTTGCTCCTATCTGGCTCCCTTGACCCCACTCTTGCCCCAGGTAGGCAACCCCCACCCCACAGCTCCCTGGCCCCATAGTTTGGAGACTCCCCCAGAAGGTGAGAGCTGAAGGATAGGGGAGGGGCTGGGAAATGCTGCCTTCTGGATGTGGCACAGCCATGGCACCTGTGGGCTTACAGCAGCTTATGTTGCCTACCTTTTCAGATGTCTTAAGTCTTCATGGCACGTGCCCTGTTCTGGTTTCCTGGGCAGCTGCTCCTTTATTTCCTCTCTCTCTCTCTCTCTCTCTCTCTCTCTCTCTCTCTCTCTCTCCCTCTCCTTCCCTCCCTTCCTCCCTTCCTCTCTCCCCCTCCTTACTTCCCCCTCCTCTTCTTCTTTCATCCTTCTCTTCTCTTGTTTTTTTCAAGACATGGTGTCATATCTTGGGTGTCCATTGTTGCAAAGAGATACTATGACCAAGACTACTCTTTTAAAGGCAAACATTTAATTGGGGCTGGCTTACAGTTTCAGAGGTTCAGTTCATTATCATCATGGCAGAGAAGCATGGCAGGGTCCAGGCAGACGTGGTGCTGGAGAAGGCGTTTGAGAGTTCTGCAACTTGATCTGAAGACAACCACAAAGTGCCACTCTCTATGCCCTTGGTGGAGCTTGAGCATAGGACCTCAAAGCCCACTCCCATAGTGGCACATTTCCTCCAAGAAGGCCACACCTATTCTAACAAGAACAGAACTGCTAATAGTGACCCTCCGTGTGGGCCAAACATTTAAACACATGTGAGGGATAAATTTATTCAAATCACTACACAGGGTCTTTCTGTGTAGCCCTGACTGTCCTGGAACTTGCTCTGCAAACCAGGCTGTCCTTGAACTCATAGAGATCCCCTTGCTTCTGCCTCTCAATTGCTAGTATTAAAAGTATGCACCACCACACTTGACATGGACAAATACAAAATTAAAGAGACAGGCAATAGTGAAAAAAAGCCCATGGTTCTTTCTTTCATAGATAGGGTTTTTTTTTTCCTAATTATTTCACACAATGGCCATCTCCCATTCCTCCCTTAGCCCAGTGTGTAGAACTGCTCCATGCAATTGGATCGAACTTCCGTGACCTCCATGCTGTGAGAAAGAAGGCATAATTCATGATTTTTAATTAATATTTTCTTGATCAGAAAACAGAAGTCTAGGATGTGCCTCTACTGTGAGGGCTATGCAGGCTGCACACACTGGCCAAATGGATGGGCTCTGGAGAGTGTCCACGGGATCTCAGAGTGTCATGGTGAAGGCCTTCTGGTGTGGGTACCTGTGCATGTGCATGTGTGCACACAAGTGTGTTTGTGTAGTGAGAGGCTGTGGACTCTAAGGTTCCTGGAAGAAGACCGTCTTGAGGAAACTATTACCTGACTTTTTCAGGGTGATGTGAATTAACATCTGCCCCAAATGTTTTCAACAGCCCACAGAGTGGTTCATTCATGCTCATTCCCATGAGTAAAACGAGTTTATTGGGGATTACCATAGAGTGGGTGCAAAACGCAGCTGCACCTCCCTCAAGTTGCAAAATACCCCAAACTTACACACATGCACACACACACACACACACACACACACACACACACACACGCAAATACATCCACCCACATATACTTCTCCTTTGACCACACACACATACCAAGCACTTGGTTGAATTTGAGGGAAACCTTGATGTCAACTTTAATAGAGGTGACCAGGGGACCAGGCAACATGAGGCACAGGCAAGAACAGATTATCTGTTGTATCTGTGTGTCCCTTTTGGCACTGGGCACCTGTTCAGGGGAACAGAGGCCTGCTTTGCTGCCGTCTGGAATGGAGGACAGCTAAGAAGATGGAGTTACTTAGGTAGGACTCTAAGCAAGTTTCTGGAGTTATGTTGTCCTAGGTCATGCCTGCCCTCTCTGCACCCAGCCACTCCCATCTGGGCTCAGGCCTGTCTCACCCACAAGGAGAGCTCTGACCCTCTGTTCCTTGTTTCCCAATCTCCACCCCTCCCCACCTATACCCTATGCTCTTCCCCCAGTGCAGGATCAGTGGAAATATCAAGTTTACCTGGTTTGTTTTGTGGCTTACAAATTTTGCTGGTTCTTGAGTTTCAGAAATTTGAAAGAAAAAAGAAGGAGGGGAAGGACCTTTGTCCCTCCAGCTTAACACTTCCCTATTAGAAGAGCACTGGAGAGTGTGCGGGTGGGGGTAGGTGTCCCTCCAGCTTAACACTTCCCTATTAGAAGAGCACTGGAGAGTGTGGGGGTGGGGGTGGGTATGACTAAAACACACTACAGGTGTGAGATTCTCAAACCTAAAGAAGTATATGACCATCTCAAAAACAAACAAACAGAGCCAACTAATGGGTTAACCGGTAAAGGTACTTACTAGTAAACTTGACAACCTGATATCAATTCCCATAACCTATATCCTTAAAGGAAAGAAAACACACACACACACACACACACACACACACAGAGAGAGAGAGAGAGAGAGAGAGAGAGAGAGAGAGAGAGAGAGA
>JADRCD010128764.1:0-19626 GCA_019843815.1 Montemys delectorum | reverse complement strand
GGGGCCATACAGATGCTAGGCAACTACTTTACCACTGAGCTCCATGCCCAACCTTTCTCGTTCAAAAAGTACATCAGTTGATTCCCACTCAGGGATTACTGCAATTTCTGGACATGAAATAAACCTCAAACTTTCCTAAAATCCACAGAATACTTCACCCTTAAAGAAAGCATAGCTCTCTCTCACCACCTTCTCCCTTAAATTCCCAAGATCCCCTTATATAGAGTTCATCTTGACAGGATGGCGATGAGTGTCCCGTGGCACCTCTGTTTCAAATCTAGCTGAGGGAGTTTGCCAAACTAAGATCCGAGGATATAGCCTACCATCAGGGATCGTTTTGCATGGTCAGCTCTGAGCAGGGAAATTTAAAACTGCAGGAGTCACTTAGAAAAGCAGATCTAACTGGGAGACCTGACATATGGCCAGGTCAACTGGCTTCTCACACCATTCCCAAGGCTCGGAGAACTTTGGATTCATTCTCACCCAATTGGCAAACAGCTCACAGAAGACAGCCCACTTGCCAGCAAGTAAGGGACCAGGTTTATTTTTCCCACCCCTTAAGAGAAGCAGCTGCACCTGAACAAATTTGCAAGGTCAGGTTTGCCAACAATTGATGAAAACTTACCCCGACCCTGGTCTTAACAAAGGCTAAAGATCAATCTAACCCACATCTTCTAGTTTGACAACCCACCCCCACCCCCCCACCCCCACCCCCCGCTACTGAATAATGGATTCTTCCCTTCGGCTGCCCCCAACAAGGCCTGCTTTGGGACAGGAAAGAGACTTTCTCACAATCTCTCCTTGCATCTACATTAGTTTTTTTCTGCACCTGGGATCTCCCTGGGGGCTTCTTAATCGAAGTCTGACTAAGCCTGACCTTGCTTTGCTTTATGAGGGTAATGAAATCACAGCCCCAGGTGGGGCGGCTGCAGGTGCACTTGGGCGGCCATTCCCAAGCCTTGTTATTTCTATAATCTGCCACACGCTGTCTCCCGCTTCGGGTTGTGCATTACAACTTAATGAATGTGTTTTCTTATTAAGACAAATCTTGTCCTTGCCAGTCCAATTAAATTTATAAAATTCACCTGGAAAATTTTAGCTAAGTGGGCTGCAAAGTAGTTAGTTGCTTTTCTTTCTTTTTGCTTCTTTTCTCTTTTTGAAGTTGTTGGACTAGGACTGACTGACTGTGGTTTCGTAAAGCAGAGAGATTGGTGGGGAGGGTTGAAAGATCTAGTTCTGTCATGTGGTTCTAAGCAACTTTTCTCTATTCTATGGGGGCTTAGATCCTTCTAAATAGAATTATTTGTCGGATCATTTTAGCATGAATAACTCCCTTTCATTTACTGACTCAGTGCTACGAAGCATATGTCTGGGAGTCAGTCCCACAACACAGATGAAATGTCAATTGTACAATGCCATCGGGCCTCTCAGAAAACAATTATTCATCTAAGGCCAGGCATTAGAGATACCACTGGGCCTCTAAAATCTATATGCATCCACACACAGCAAACAGGGAAGGATGGAGTGGAACGGAGTTCTGAGGTCCACCCTCTTCCTTGGTGTGTCTGAATATTGCTACACACCAGGAGGGAAAGGAGGAAGCAAATTCTGGAACAGGTCAGTCATCAGGATTCCCATCCCGCAAATGTTACAGCTCCTTTAGACAAAGTTAATGAAGCAGCTCTCTCAGGCAGTATTCAATGAAACAGCTTGCATGCATACACTTTAGTTGGGGTGAACCAGGGCTATAATTATGAACCCTGGAGAGTGGGAATGGGATCTTCTTAAGGTAAATCTTCATTGGCTGAGGTTGAGGAAACCTCACTTGCATGGAAAGGGACTCCAGAAAGTTGAACCTGTAAATTTACCAGGGATTACAAGATATTCCCCAGGTAGATTGTGGGTTGGGCTCCCCAGATCAGATGGAGAAGAAGAAGCCCAAGAAAAGGGAGTCCTCCAATTTGTGCTGAACTCAGGAAAGTATCCAGTCATGGTATGCTACAACCCAACGAGATACAATAGGCAGAGCTTGAGCATAGAAGACCTGAAACACTACCTCTATAGTAGCATGCTTCCTCCAACAAGGCCACACCTACTCCAATAAGGCCATACCTCTTAATGGTGCCACTCTTTACGGGGCCAACCATTCAAACACACGAGTTTATAGAGGCCATTCCTATTCAAACTACCACACCTCGTTAGCTGAGGATGACCTTAAACATCTGATCTTCCTGCTTCCAACCAACAATCCTAGGATTATATCACAACAGGTTTATACAGTACAAAGGATCAAACCCAGACCTTCATGCATGCTAAGCAAGCACTCTACCATCCTCAGCCCGTAACCCATACTCTATACAGACTATGAATCTTATAGTGAAAGCCAGAAGTAGCTGATGTTAGTGTCCAGTAATTAGAATGAAGTCTGCATTCTGCTCAGTTCCCAGTCAACTCCTCTTCTGTCATGGTTTGAATGTGAAATGTTCCTCCACCGTTTTGGGTGTTATTTTATGTTTGGTTTCCTAGCTGCTGGTGCTATTTGGGAGGGGAGAGGTGCTCCTCTAGACAGTGATGCTCAAGCTATAAGTTATCACTACATGGAGAAAACAGAATAAAATATTGCTTGCTTGAGTAAGAGCAATCACAGCAAAACACAGACGCTCCTTCGTTTGTGTCTCACAGCTTTCCGTGTGGAGAACAACACATACAACTAAAGGCTCACACACAAGAGGTGTAGAACAAAGGTTTGTAAAAAACCATCACTTAACTCAGAACATTAATTGAACACTATCAACCTCATGAAACTGTACAATATACCAAGTCTCAAGGAGCAGCCCTCTGGGCCTGTCAAAGATGACAATATATTTGCATTCACTTCTGCTTCTCTCTGATTATAACCTGAAATATGTAGTTGCCTGTTTTACAAGCTTTATATAAATGGTCTCACACAGTATATATCCTTTTATACCCAGCTTCCTAAATTGGAGCATATTTACAATGTCTATACATGTTGGGTGATATTGTATCTTCTCTGTTTTCATTACTGTGTAGTGTTCCACTATATATGTATACATTATTACAAAATGTGTCTAATCATTTCATCACTCAATATTAGAAGTATTCACAATGGATTTTTTTCAATGACACTAAAATAAGAATCCTCCTCCATTTCTGCTGTGTCCCTGGAATGTAGTTATGTTCTGAGTTTATACCTAATAGTAGGACTTCTGGGCTATAGGCTTTTCCTAGTTTGTTTAATAAATACTGCCAAGATACATTCAGAAATGGCTGTGACTCCTACCAACAGAGCATGAGATTTGTACTTGATCTACAGCCTTGCCAGATTTGGTGTTATCTGTTTTGCATATTTACCAATTTGGCAACTACGTAGCCCTAGCTTATTCCATTAGCTTATTCTTTCTTCATAATTACTAAAAATGGCTTCCTCTTCACATATTTGCTGGCATTTGGGCAACAATATCCCACCTGAGTCAATTGTGGTATGTGTGCTTTCATAAAGATCATAATTTATTTCTTCCCACACAGGCATCTAATTGTTTCTCCCACATTTGTTGAAATGAACACTCATGCTCCATAAACTGAAATGCTACCCTCACTGTGACTCACTTGTTATTATATGCATGAAGTCATTCCCTGGATCTCTTTTTTATAGTAGTGGCTTAATTGTCTACATGTTCATCTGTGTTAGCTTTCTGCCATTGTAACCAACAACCAAGGTAACTGTGAATGCTAGTATTGGCTGTCAATGTGACTGCATCTAGAATCAACTGATGGGTACTCCTATGAGGGATGTTCTTTATTAGATTATCAGAAGCAGAAAGGATAACCCTGTATCTGGATCGTACCTTCCAGCGGCAGACTACACAAAAGGTCGTAGAAGAAGGAAACTTTACCTTTTGAAGATTAACAGCTTTCCAGAAATCTTCCCATACTCCACTGCCAGATTGAGACTACTGAGACATCCAGCCTCAGGGACTAACAGCTATCAGGGTCTTGGAATTTGATAACCAGGGTTTTGTTGTGAGATAACCATTCTTGTACTACTCAGACCACATCTTGCAAGCCAGGCTAACAAATCCTCTTTTAACACATATGCTCATTCCACCTGCCCTGATCTTTTAGAACCCTAACTAATACAGAAAATTCCTGAGTCCTCCATGACATAGTTTCCCCTCCCACCTCCACCCCTGAGCAGAGCCAGCAAGTTGTGGGCCTCCACGAGTGTTGATGATGGCTAGGCATAAGGCCTGTTTGTATAATAATGTACATAATTTACTTTATGTTCCTCCTTCAGGAAATGTTCTCCCCACCAAAGTTATCAGAGAAATGTTCTCTCTGTTTAGGTTTATGACTGGATGATAATTAGAAACAGCAAGAATTCAGGAATCAAGGGTGTGTCTGCTTTTTCTTAGCTAGGCGGTGAATACCTTCAGGACAGCTCTTTAAGGCTGTAAGAAAGAACTCTGATCATCCTTCCCCCAGAACCCATCAATGATACATCTTTTTTTTTTTCAGACATCTTAAACATTACACATTGGACTTGTTTCAAGGTATTTAATTCTTTGATTGATATATAATACATAAACATATCTTTATGTCTTAATTTTATGCTCTGTTGTATAATGCAGAATGCTTTCTATGTTGATTTTCTGCTAAACTTAATTAAATCCTTCAAAACCACACACTTTTCCCAGGAGAGCTGGCAAAAAACACCAAAGAGACTTACAAATATGTTACAAATATCCTATAAGCAGCTGCTCAGAGCTCAGACTCCTTCCAGTTATGGAGGGACTTTCATATCAGGGACCTTCATTGGCCTTTTATATTTAAAAAAAGTTATGTATTTTTTTCAACCTGCCACCAAAAGGATATTGGAATTGAGTCATCCAAACTTTCATTATGAATATTAAAATTAATCTCAAAGTTTTTGTCACAAAATGATTTAAAATAAAAGCAAAAATGTTCCCTATTAAATTACTCAAATTCTTTTTTAAGTTAAGAGGTTTACTGAAATACAATATGGGGGTTGGTGACTAAGACAATAAAAGCATTCATTTTAAGTAAGTTTCTGTAATTGTAATAGAATCAAAGAAAATCATTATTGAAAAGTATTTTCTATTTTTGACACAGCTATTACTTTACTTAACAAAAAATGTAATTATTATTTTTACGAACAGCAAATCTCATAAATAAGTGATTATTTTTCCAAATTAAAACTGCTAAGGACTAGGAACATGAGTTAATCAGTAGAATGACCATTGTATAAGCTTGAAGACCTGAGTTTAGATTTCCAGTACCCACAGTTTTAAAAAGCAGAGGTGGTGGTGCACATTAGAGTCCTTGTGCTGGAGAAGCAGAGATAAGGCGCCACTGATCAACTAGGCTTATTGATCTGTGAGCTTCAAGTTCACTGTGAGAGCCTATGTCAAAAATTAAGATGAAGAATGACCAAGAAAGACATTCAATATAGACCTTTAGAGCACACATGCACACACACACACACACACACACACACACACACACACACTTAAAAAACACTACACTATCATCCATACAAGAACCATAAGTTCCAATGTCAATAATGCAAACAGATCTCTCCCCACTCTGTTCCATCTCCATATATGCAAAATTTTTGGTTTGTTTGTTTGTCATCTTAGACTTCAGGATCTTATTTTATTTTCTTGAAAAGTAGTCATTTCATCCATTGTGATTATACCAAATGGCACACTGCTGTTATATTACCAACAAAATAGGGCCCTGATGCACAACAACAGATTTTCATTGTATTGTTTTTCAATACAGCCTCCATCATTTAATTCAGATGCTCCAAAATAAAAGGTAAATTTTATTTAAGTGGCTATTTCTAGAGAATAACAGCAATTATACAAGCCAGATTTTACATGGGAAATTTGTAGAGAATTCAATATTGCTAGTTTTATCTAGACAGATCTTGAAATGTCTAAGTTGTAGTTGATACTCTTGGATAAAGTGAGGAAAGTAAAATAAATTTTACAAAACACATGATTTTTCTTTTCAATTGAAAATCTTCAAAACTTGTTTCTTTGGACTAGAGTATAATTCAGTGTAGAATGCTTGCCTAGCACTCATGAGACTCTGGGTTTGACCACTTACCATCAATAATGAAAATGATTCCTCTGCCGTGTCCTATTTTCTGTGGTGTCATGAGCCAAAAATCCAAGAAGTTGCTGATTGAAGAATTCAAATATGAGCATGGTGGAAAAACAGAAGTTTCATGGCCCTTTTAAGAGCAGAGATCTTTCAGTAAATTGTTGGATTTTAAGAGAATTAAGAAGTGAACTGAACAGGGCGTAAAGGAGGGACTTGGAAGATTCAGTCTAGAATGCAGAAATAAGCATTCTAGAGTCCTGGTGTGGCTGAAGAATGATGGAGATTGCCTAAGAAGTTTGGAGCCAGAAGGACTTATTATGAAAGCATGGGATCATTGCGTGCTATCTACATGATGTGGGTGGGGTTCATGCAGTTGGGGCTGGCTATGAATGTCTGCTGGAGCCAAGGTACACACAAGAGGTGGAAACCCTATGTGAACCTGTCCATTCGAAGATTGAAACCGAAGATAATGACTGGGATGGAGGGGGAGAGAGACTTTCACTCAATTGCCAAATTATTTGATAATCATCTAAGTGTACCAAAAGATCTGGGAAATACCAAGGCTGAGAAGACAGAAGATAACACAAGAGGAGAGCATGGAAAACTTAGCTCATGTTGTGTTTCTTATATTTTAAACTAGTTCTCAACTTTAAAAGTTCAAATTTTGGACAAGGTGGGATCAAAACCTGGCCACATACCAAGCCAATTATACCAGGACACCTCACACTTTTTCAGTAGTAATACAAAATAAACAATGTCCTGCAGTAAATGTGTCGATTTCACGTATTTACTAAGTGTTCATTAGAGTCAGAGATACATAAGTAGAAGCATTGCAGAGGGAACCAGGAGTCCGTCCAGGTGTCCTGAAAGAATGATATCCCAAGACAGGGCAGCCTCATGATATCATTCTTTCAGTAACATGCTAAATACATACCTGTGCCCGACCCTGGGCTGGATGGTTGATACTCCACTGTAGGTACTGGGGGAAAACATTTTATCTTTTCTTTACGGGAAAAGCCAATGTTTCTAGTTCCTCCTAAGTCTCCCAGGAGATTAGACCAAGTTAGCCTTTGGCAACTAGAAGGAGGGCTATGGAACACAGAAGCTAAACAACCGAACTAGAAGTCTAAGATGACCTTCATCTGATCCAGACCTTGGCAAGCTATGTTCCACATGCCAAATCCAGCCTGCTGCCTGTTTTTCATGGCTAGCAAACTAAGTGTAAAATGTGAAGACAATTAGTCTTTAGAGAACAGTTGCCTGATTTTGCCTTTTGGCACACAAACACAAGACAGTAATTATGAACTGGATTTATTTTCTTAAAGCCTAAGCATTAGACTAAGCCATAGTGTGACCATGGGGCTACCTGAAGCATTGCTGTTCTCTCTGTGTGTCTGTCTCTTGAACTTGGACAACTTTTTAGGAGTAATGCCATCGAACTCCAGCCCTGACTCTTTCCTTTGGCAGAGCACAGGAATAGGTATTTGCAACTCCCCCAATAATGCCATTAGTTGTCAAATAGTTTCCTTCGGGTAATCTGGGCTTCATCGTCTTTAAGCTGGCTCTCCAATATTTTAGACCTAAGCATTCTCTTCTTTCAGCAGGCGTCTATAAACCTTGCCACTTAGAGATTCTGTGCACTCCAGGCTACCTCAAGAAATGAATTTTACATAGACAGCTAATGAGTAAATATCTCTAGCCTTTTGGGAATGAAGACAGACCTTGGTTATAACCACTTAATCCCATTGCTGTGGTGTGCAAGTAGCAATGGGAACTGAAAATGAGGGTCTAGACCTTTGTCTCCTTAGTTAAGAACTCACAGTGTCTTACAGAGGACCACACTTCATTTGCCAGAACCCATGTTAGGGGTTCACAGCCACATGTAACTATAGTTCATGAAGAGTCGATACCCTCTTCTGGCCACTGCAGGCATTGTACTTAGACACAAACACACAGATACACACAGATACACATGCTTAAAACTAAATATTAACTCTTCCAAGAATATCTGAAAATGGCCCTGTTAGGGTATGTTCCAACAAAGACTTATTTACTGGAACTAGAAAGCAGGCTGGGTCTGGCCTATGACTGTCAAATCCTGACCTAACTGGTTTTTAGCTGTTCCAACTCAAGTGTTTATCATATGCAGGAATTTCATTTTCTATTATAAAATTTTTAAAATTGGGGTATGTGGAATGGTACTGTCTTATCTTAAATAGATGCGCAGATGATATAATCAGTCAAGTAATAGTTTAGGAGAGAAATGTAGCCCCTCACATAGCACAGATTAAGTTGAATCCCCAAAGATATATTTGCGTTTTTAATCTTCCCAATGACCACAAAAGCCTTCACTTTTATATCAGTGAGATTGATGCCAAATGTGACCTTGAGCAAGCAGGACATTCTTCGAGCATGTGTTCTCTGTTGCATACTCCTTAGCATTTTTCATCTAGAAAGACTCTTTGTATAAAAAGGTTTGTGTTGCCTCTGAAGCTTTTCAGCTTGTGGCCTATGATGGACACTACTCTGACATGCCCAGCTAGGGTGTCACTTTCCACCAGGGCCAGTTAGAACATTCTCTAGAGCTACTCCTCCTGGATTTCCATTTTTAAATGCTTCACCAAATGGGTCACAAGACCCAAATGAGGTCAGAAAATTCTTTGGGGTCATGCTCCTTCCTAATAGATGAACTGCAATGAAAATCATTTCAGAGCTGACATTCCAGAGGATTGAATCGAGTGTTTCTAATCATTAAAGTCAAAATTATAATAGATAGCACTCAGCTCCACTGTTCTGGAGATTTAACTCTTCAGAGGTCATCATAATGCAGCCTATTAAATAATGCAAGCCCGACAATGCTGACTGAATCAAACCAAAATGTCACTCTGGGTTTAAATTGATTTTCTTATTTGAGTACCTCTTTGCTTGCAAATCAGAATCACCTTATATTCTCACATCTGAAGGAGGTTGGCCTTCCCAAGATTAGTTTTAACAATGCCGATTGATGAGAAAGGTTTGTGTTGGGTCATGGAATGGCCTTCTCTCCCAGACTTGAATTATTCATAAGCATTCCTGTGTGTTGTCTTTCTTGCCTGACAATATAGGAGGTAGAAATAGGGGAGAAGGTAACCAGCTGCACACAGTTTACCTTCCAGAACATACTAGCCATTAGAAGAGGGTGGGTTTGAAGGGGGTGAGTTAATTACAGGAATTTAGATCAATAACTCTTGAAACTAAACAACTAACAGCTGAGGGTAATCTAGTCTTAATGTTATCTACCAATCATTTTGGTAAACTGTGCTTCCCCACATACACACATTTCATTTTGTCTCTCCCCTACCCATCCTTTGGAGGGTATTAACCAACAGCTCACTCACACTAACCAAAAGCTCTACTTCTGAGCTGCAAATCCCAACAAGCTGTGTACACTTTATGCAAAGATCAGAGGTTGTAATCATGCCAGGTGCCAACCTTCAGTCCTTCTGATCATGAATACTATTGTTTTGGCTGCCCCTTGAGTGACCTAAGATTTAACAGCTACCAGGAGATGAGCAGGTGTGCCATCAGGGAGGTACAACCCAAGAAAGCCTGTACAACTCCAGCATACCCCTCTAGGCCCCAACACTGGGGTACATCCCACACAGAACTCCAGACTGTTCTTCTAGAAAACCAACCATGTCGAGGCTCTTTTTCAGTTTTCAAAAAAGAACTTTAGATGCAGAGCACTTTCATTGAGGGAAGCACTCCCTGCAGCAGGGAGAAAAGTCAGGCTGCTGTACTGAAGTCAGTACAGAAGAGGAGATAAGTTCCTGGGAACTTAGAATGCCTAGGTATGCTCCCTGACCTCTGTGATGTCCATGGCTCTCTTTGCCCATGGTGGGAAAGAATGATGAAGAGCAGGAAGCACACAGGAGAACAGATTCTTAGATTATTGGATGCCAAATGTAATTGCTAAAACTAATCTTGTAACTTAGAAGAAAGAGCAGCTTACACCAACATCTGGGGTGGGGAATGTCTGTCTTCATGTTCCTTACTGTATAAACACCTATAGGGAGCCAGCTTTCTCTGTGGCTAAAGGCAACATTATTATAGCCATGTAATCTAGGGTCAAGGAGAAGCTGCCCCTGCTCCGCCAGGACCTTATTATGTTCTCAGCTTTGTAGAACAGCACAGTTTTATAATTTTTCTTTGTGACAAAAAGAAAATGCATCAGCTTTTAGGATAATGCAAATTTTATGTGAGGAATTTGACCAAGAGAAATATCCAGAAAGAAAAAAACCTTCCTAAATTCCAAGTGCAGTCAAACAAAAGAAAAGAATGAGGAAGAAAGGAAAGACACAATAACCTGTGTGACCTTAACACAAAATGCAAGAGGATAGCACATCTTAAAGGAAGGGAGGGAGGGAGGGAGGGAGGGAGGAAACCATCTAAAGTTCAGTTCTTCTATTCATGCTGTTAATTAAGGCTATGTAGACAGTGGCCTTAAAAGTATTCCTTGAAACGGGAAGAGAAATGATGACTGACCCTCAGGATAGCCAATGAATGGACCAAATGAGCTCTGATTATGTGTGCAATTACCCAAAAGTTTGTTATTACAAAATTGAATTCTTTCCTGCCGAAGTCCAATCAATGCTAAGTAATTAAGTGCAGAACTTGGTTTCATCACAGCACAAAATAGCAGAGGTTATGAAAAGTGTTGTGCTCCCCTGCCATTAATATTCCGCTGGTGTTGGAATAGATTAGCAGAAGAGCACAGCAGGTTAGGATTGCCCGAGATTCTGTTCGGCCCCACATAATGAACGTGGGGAGAGTGACTTGAATGTCTAATGTCAGTCACTGAGCAGAAGGGGAAGAAATCCTCCTGCCTGCTCCCAGGGCTTTGAAAGAACTGTTTATCTCATGAATTTTCACTCACCTATAATCATACCTACTGCTGTAAATTGCTAATAATTGTCAAGCTAAATGAACTCAGATTTTCTCCCTTGAAATATTCCTCCTTTTATTTGCTGTCACAGATTCTCTGCAGTGTACCTTTTTTGACTCTGGGAATTCAGTTCAGTCTGCCTGCCAGGGGAATTCAGGCCCACCTGCATGCTAATTCCTCCTAACACTCACCTCTCTGGAGGCACGAGCTTGTCCCTCTTGAGTAGAGTAGTCAGATGTGTGGGTGTTCACTTCTTATTTTATTTATTTATTTTTACTTATTAATGTGTATTAGTCACAGTAGTGGTAATGTGATATATTTCTACACAAGCATATAGTGCTATCTGCATTGAGATGAACCACCCTTTCCCACCATCTCCACCCTCCTCAAATTCTAGTAAAAACTATGACACTTCTACTTTCAAGTTGAGATTTGTAGCTCCTACATAGGACGAACAGGTAGCCCACTCTGACTGTGGCTGCTAATTTCACTTCATTGCCTTCCAGTTCTTTATGTTTGAATAATTCAGCAGTGTGTGTGTGTTTGTGTGTGTGTGTGTGTATGCACACATTTGCACAGTGGGTCACACACCGTATACACAAACACACAAATGCACTGCTTTCTTTCTCCAACCATCTGTTATTAGACACCTAGGCTGATTCTGTACTTTGGCTTTTGCAAACAGAGTCTCAGCTACATCTTTTCAGGCTGATGACAAAAGTTCATAGGCATTTGCAACATTCTTCTATGTACTATTATACACAAAGGGAGGAGAGAGGGAGAGAGACAGAGAGACAGAGAAACAGAGAGATGGAGAAAGACAGAGACAGAGATTATACACTTAATTAAGGGATAGAAAAGAAAGAAAGTTACTAGCCCCAAGATGAAGAACTGGTCTATCTGGACTGCTCAATGTATAGGGAGGTGCTGAAGTCACCTTTCATTGAGCATTCACATGGGACATAAATATCTTCACACCTATTGCCAATTCAAAAAAATCTATCCACATATTTCTTCCCCAAAGGTCATTTTCACCAGTTCTTTGTTCAAGCCTTTCCTAAGTCCCTGATCATTCAGGCAATCTATTGACTACAGCCCATGAATCAGTGAACGATTGTATATATGGCCATATCCCTTCCAAACAAAATGTATGCCCATGTGTACTGCATCAAGTTCTACCCATTGTGATGATTTCCCCATGGTGTTTTTTGGGAGTTTCTAGAAATGGGTTGTAATGCTGCAGTTATCCACTTCCTGTACTGCCTACTGAGCAGAACCATCAGTAAACCAGGTGTTAGTCCTCGTTTCCTTAGTCAACCATTTATAGGGTACTCCTCATACAAGTACAGGTCCATGCAAGGGAAAAGGAGGTATTGTAACAGGAACAGAAACAATAACCATTTGGATTACTTCTCCCCAGGACTAGTTTGGGTCCAGTGACGTGTGTGTGTGTGTGTGTGTGTGTGTGTGTGTGTGTGTGTATTGCTACTCTAGGACTGGAATCCCAGAGAATTCCTCTATAGCTGATAGCCTTCAGTCTACATAAACAATGGAATTCCTTAGCAACCTGATAGGTGAATGATCAGAATAGTTTTATAGTGAGTCTTCTGACCCATGTAGTCTATCTCCTCTCATCTCAAATAATCCAATGAAGAAAATTGCTCCCAAGCATACTAGCTGTTTGGTTATAGTTGATTCCAGTTGTAGTCAAGTTGACAACTAAGATTACCCATCACACTCAGGCAATGTTTGTCTCAAAGCCTTGAGGTTTTCTTCATACAACATAGCAGTTAGACTCCAAGCCCTCCCTTACAAGCTAAATGTACAATGCTTTGTATTGGATCTCTCTTCTTAGGCATGCTGCTTTGTCTATATCAGTCAAGGCAACACTAAAATTCTATGACATCAGCCAGTGTTGAACTGAAAGTTGTATCAGAGTAACCTATCAATGTCTCACCACCTCCATCAGATCACTGTTTCTTTTGTCTGGATAAGTTTTGATGGACCATGTACACTGCTCTATATTTGTGTGCTGTTAACCAAGAAAACAGGAACTAACATACCTTAGTAGTCCACAACAAACCAATGGCTTTCCAGATTTGGTAAACAAACTCCCTTCTCCTCTGCTTCCATTGCAATAATTTCTAGCTTTGTGTTGTTTAACACAATTTCTCTACTCTCTGGATGAAATATCAGTGGCCCAGAGAGTGACTCTTCACAGGGCACAGTCTATTCATTGCCTTGCCTTCGCTGTATCACAGTCTCCCTCTGTGCAGTCCAAATGAACTATTTATATTAAATGAAGTCTCCGGGTAGGCTTCTGAGGAAATCTGAACTGAGACACACATATTAAACTAAATTGAAAGTAATGTTTCAAGCATTTCTATCTCTTCACTTCTTTTCATTTCTTCTAAACTCTAGAGAATAGATGGGTGAATACTCAATATCCAGGGAAGTGCCTGGATAAATTGTATGTTATTACCTGGCTGTCTTCCCCGCAGAGAAAATACCCTGAAACATCAATGGATAAAAACACTGTAGGGCTGCCTCATGCACCCAGGAAGTGTTTCATATCCATTCATATTACAGCATGCTGTGCAATACAGAAAGCTTGCAGAAAAGCCATGGCTTGTCATTAACCAGCAATGGCAGTGTTACAGCTCTGAGAGCCGTTGAAAAGAAAAGAAACAGAGCAGGAAGTTGCAGCTACCAAAACAAGGGGTCTTTCCTGTTCATAAAAAGTAACAATCTTGTAATACTAAACCACGATGTATTTATAATTTTCTTCTTACTTAATTTATGTATGCATTGATGCTAGAAAACTGTACTTCCCCAATCAGCAACACCCAACCAGACAGCTGTTGAGCCTGAACACTTGAAATGTAACTGGTTTGAAGAGATGTGTTGTAAGAATAAAATACAATGTTGTTTAGAGACCTAGGACAATGAAAAGTACGTAAGATGTTTTATTAACAATTTTTATATTGATTCCATGCCTAACTTAAAAGACTTTGGCTATGTTGGTTTAAATATTGTATTTTTATTTTTATAAGGTTTTGTGCTTTGTCTGTATGTAAATGTGTGCAACACATGCATTCCTAGTGCCCATGAAGCCAAAGAGAGCATAGAATCCCCTGCAATCAAAGTCGTGGGTGGATGCAAACTGCTATGCCAATCAGAAAATAGAACCTTGTTTCTCTGGAAGAGAAGCAAGTTTTCTTAAGCACTAACTTATCTTTCGAGCCCTGAATATGTTAGTTTAAATGCTCTCTGTTGCTAAAGCCCATTTGATGGGTTCCTTTCTCTTTATTAATACTGCAATACATAATTCATAATTACCTACATGGCTCATATTATGTGTTATAATATATTATATAGTTTTGTTAGACTTAACTTGTTTTTATTATGCCACAGTAACATGTAACTGACTCCTCAATAAATAAAACTTCTTTTACTCATACAAAAGGAGAGAATGTTGGGAGATCCTGAACTGGTCTAAAGTAATTTGACATGGAAGGAATATGAGCTAAATCTATTCACACCCCACTGTCAGAACTTATAAAATGCCAACTGTCAAAGGGCAGGGTGAGGGCAAAGAAAATGTCACTCTCCAGTGAGTCAGATGATGTGTCATAATGAATAGAGGTGTCTGCTCTGAATGTCCACCATAATAGACAACAGCTTGATGACCTTTAAAGCACCAATATCAGGTATTCCAGACCAGAGCATAAAAATATAAATGTGTTCCAGCAGTACTGCACAATATTCGCACTCACTGACATCTTTACAAGCACCCTTAAGCCTCCTTTCCAAGAGATTTTGAAAACTGACAGATATGCACTTTCAGGTGAGACAGAGAACCTACTGTAGATCCACTAAGTTAGATGTGTGGAAGGCAAATTTCCCTGGCCACTCAATTTTTGTCCAGCAGGATCCTCTGCTTTCATATGAATTTCAGTTGAATAAAATGAGATCAAATACCACTTGTTAAGGGCCAGACAACGGCTCTGACAGAACATGAAAGGTGAATGCTAAAATTTAATTTTCAGGTAGGTATTGTTGGAACACTAAGAAGGATGCCCTCTCTCAGGAACAAAGCCATATTTAAACATATTCCAACATACTAGTTGACAATGGTTTGTCCTTAAGTCAGACTTGTAGGACCACAAAACAATTGCTAAAGCTAACTCACAAAGAAGCCAAATTTCTATCACTGTTTGGCAGGCTGAAAACCCCAAATAATGCAGCTTTATCAGTTTGACTTCTGATGAGGGTAAAGATAGGTAACACGTAATAGGCATATGTGTAAGAAGCCATGATAATATCTTAAGAATGTCAGCAATTCTTTATTGCTGAGAAAGAATTACATAGCCAAATGTAACACTTAGAGAAGAAAGGTGTTATTTTGGCTTTTGGTCCCAGCTCGGCAGCAGGAAGCTAACCAATCACATTTCATCTATAAACAGGAAGCAGAAAGAACAGGAAGTAGAGTGTGAAGCATACTTGCTCTCAAACCCATGCCTGGTGACACACTTCTGTCAGCAAGGCCCCTCTTCCTAAAGCTTTTATAACTGCCCCCAAAACAATGCCACCAACAGGGAGCCTGCAGGTGTGTGAACACATGGAAAATGCGTCTCATTCAAACTGCCATTCCAAAGCAAGAGTGAAAGGCAAGGTGCACACAATCATCTTTGAGGAGACTGCCACCTCTCTCCATGAAGTACGAACAAACCACTAAGGCCCATCTCTTAAACTTTCAACTGCTTCAAGATAGCATTGCCCTGGGGACCAAGCTTTCACCATAGGCACCATTGCAGGACCCAGTACTCAACCTGGGGTAGGAGGATGGAACCACTGTCAATCTCAGGCTCGTAAGTCCTTTCCTTTAAGAATAAAATAATAAGTGGAAAATTATAACTACTTGGTAAATCTAAACTTTAAACAGTGTCAGAAAAACCTCAGAATTGCTTATAAGACACAAAACTTAAACTCCAAGTTTTATAGAATTTGGCCAAGGAGAATGGCATTTTTACTAATTAATTTATTTATTCATTTTACATTTCAATATCAGCCCCTCCTCTTCTCCTAGTAACCTCTCACACAGATCCCCCCATTCCCACACCCCTTACCCTCTGAGAAGGGGGAATCCCCCTTCCCTGGCATTGCCTACCAGTTAGAGGAATGAGATCCACAGACAAGCAACAGATTCAGCAACAGCCCCTCCTCCAGTCATTGGAGGACCATCATGAAGCCCAATCTGCACTTCTGCTACGTGTGTATATGTGGGGAGGGGGTGCTAGGTCTAGCCCACGGATGCTCTTCGGTTGGTGGTTCAGTCTCTGGGAGCCCTCAAGAGCCCAGGTTAATTGACACTCTGGTCTTCTTTTTAAGTCCCTCTCCTCTTCAGGTCCCTAAACCCTTCACCCCAATTCTTCCATAAGACTCCCCCAGCATCATCTAATGTTTGAGTATGGGGAGAATGACATTTAAATCTGCGTGGCTGTGACACTGCTAGGTGTAGACACTTCATATGAACAGTGATCGAGAGTGCTTCTTTTTTGTTGTTGTTTTTGTGACTGAGACAACTGCTTTCATGGAATTTCTCAAGAGTATACATAAGAGAATGAAAATGAGATGTCAAATGATAAAGTACATGTACATCCATTCAGATGCCTCTCTAAGATGACTTTCCAGAAAGCCTCGAGTATCCTTTGGGATGTCCCTGCACACTTGAGTACAGACTCGTTCCTATTGTATATTTTCCCACTTACATTGTGTGTGCTTTCCCTATTGTAATCATCAGAGTGTGCTCATATTTGTAAGTTTTCAATAGCACTTCTCCGTGTCTCATAGCATAAGGTGCCGTCTGACTGGGTTAATGCAGTGTCTTTATTTCCTATTTAAAATCATTCCCCATTTTGTCTTAGAGCAGTGATATACTGAGAAGGAGAGAAAATTTAAATTAGTCCTAATAATCCGAGACTGTATGAAGGATCTAATCAAGCCAACGATCTGCCTTTCATTTTAAAAAGTTAATGAAGATAATTTCCCTTTCAAGTTTTACTTCAAATGCTAATTCATTTTTACTGAAAGGTATTAAGATTTTTATCTAAATAGAACAAATTAATCAACTGTCTGGCCAGAAATATCTGCCATGCATATATCTACAAGCACTTTTTTTCAAAAAGCCTACATTTATGAAGGAATCGTCTATTGCTTATGACTTTTCAATATTATAACAAGAGGAGCTAGATAGATTCTCCACTTCAATGACTCCAAGTAAATAATGAACTTCTAGGCATATAGAAGACAGATATACAGTCAATTTTTGTCATATTGACAAATCATAAACAGTGTATTACAAACATAGTTTCAAAACTGGTACATAATCTCCTTTAAAAAAAAAAACCTAAGAATCTAGAAAAAGGTTCTTAGCACTTCTATTTCACTCTCTGTTTTTGGGTTAAACTCTGTCATTCATATGCCTTTTTATTTAAAACTGCAAACTATACCAAGACTCTAACAAAAGTGTAGTGTTCTGATGTAAATCCACACCTAATTCCAGAAAACCGAAGCTTCGTAAAGTTGTAAAGATGTCATCTTCGTAAAGATGACACAGGAGCTAGTTTTATGTCAATTCAACACATACTAGAGTCATTTTGGAAGGGGGCATTTGAGAAAATACCTCCACTAAATTGGCCAATGGGAAAGCCATGGTGCATTTTCTTAGCTAATGACTGAAGTGGGAGAGCCCAACCTGGTGGTTCCACCCCTGGGATGATGGTCTCCTCTGGCAAGACGGCAAGCTGAACAAACCATAAGGAGCAACCCAGTTAAAATCAATCTTCCATGGCCTCTGCATCAGCTCCTACCTCCGGGTTCCTGCCCTGTTTGAGTTTCTGTCTCAGCTTCTCGAAAGGGTCGACTGTGATGTGCAACTGTAAGCTGAAATAAACGCTTTCCTTCCCAAGTTGCTTTGGTCATGGTATTTTATCACACTAATAGAAACCCTAGGAGAGGAATAGCCAAAGGAGTCCAGGAAAGGAAGCATAGTATTATGGGGGGTGGGTCATAAAGAAGAGGAGAGAAGACCTTGCCATTTCTTTTAAGTACTCATCTTAAGCAAAATATAATCACAAGCAAGTTTTAATGCATTAGGTAGAGAAAGTACACATTTATACTCCTTTGTATTCCCAAACACACTTGAGTGTCCTGACAATGAGAAAGAAACCCAAAAAATATTTGTTTATTTAATGTTTGCCTTTTCTTCTGTTCTTAACTACATCTTTGTCACTGCATGCCTAAGAGGTTATAGTAGTCCCTGTGTGGTTTTCAAACAATAAAATATGCAATTAGATTGTACCATGGTTATAAAGATAAATTACAAAAATAGTTGTAGTTCTATATACAAGCAACAAAGAACTTCAGAATAAAATTCGGGGAAACATTCCATTAGCAACTTGGTCAGAAACAACAGCAACCACAAATCCTTAAGAATAAATTCAACAAGAGATGATTTGTACTCTGAAAACTGAAAAATAGTTTTAAAAGAAATTTTGAAAGAATTAAACTAAGTAAAACTTAACAATCAAAGATCTCACCACTTAATGATTTTTGTTCTTGTAGTGGCAGCTGTTGTTTCTGGTTGCTGCTGAGGCCAGGAATTGCACACAGCATCATGCTAGGAAACCATTGTAATGTGAAGTAAGCCCAATCCACAGCACCTCTGTCTTTGTTTCGTTGGGTTTTTGTTTTGTTTTGTTTTGTTTTGTTTTTCAAGATATTATTTCTCTGGGTAACCCTGGCTGTCTTGGAACTCTCTCTGTAGACTAGGATTACCTAGAACTCACAGAGATCCACCTGTCTCTGCCTCAGAAGTGCGGGGATTAAAGGTATGTGGCACCACCACCTTGCTCACAGCACCTTTAGTTTAGAATAATAAGAATTTTCAAACCTATCTTCCAACTCGTGGTACATAGAAACCTTTCTCAAATTTTAGCAAGGTGTTGCTAAAAATCTTCTGGACATTCACAGGTACAAAATAAGTAGCAAAATCTTGAAAAAGGAGAAACAAAGGTAGTGAATTCACACACTCTTGCTTAGAATGAAGCTACAATAGTCAATCCGGCATGCAACTCAAATAAAGGCGACACATACAACAGTTTTAAACTTGCAATGCCCAATCTTAGCCATAAATGAATCATTTCTTGGGGTACCTTAATGCCTAAATATGAGGGCATGTTGATGACTGGAAAGACTGATCTGGAACACATCTATGTTAGGAGATACCAGCGACTATCTAGTATACTCAGGAGGCACAGATTCCCTTTTGGGTCCTTATTGCCTCTTGCCCTTGATCAGGTTTTTATGCCCGATACTGCAGATGTGATTGGCGTAGATGAGTGTGCATGGCAAAAACAGAACTGTAAGTCACTTTAAAGAAGTTTAATCAGAGATTTCGGACTGAAATATATGCCCACTATATTTCATTGTTCTCACTGAAATGGTGCCAACAAAATGGAAACCTAATTCAATGAGAATGGAAAAAAAAA
>JADRCD010128758.1:2488-14540 GCA_019843815.1 Montemys delectorum | reverse complement strand
AAAAAAAAAAAACAAAAAAAAAAAAAAAAAAAAAAAAAAGAAAAAAAGAAGTGAGACACATGTGGCCATCCCTGAGGCACCAGAAAGTGGCAGGGAGAGCAGCACAAATCTTCAGGCACTCTGATGAGGTGTCTGAAAGTCTTATCTCCCACAGACAAGCAGTGGACTGTTTATAGGTCACAGAGTGAGCTGGAGAGCTGGCAAGGCTCACATCCAAACACTTCAAGAGCAAAGAGAGAAGGTGCCGCAGGCGAGCCGGCAGCTAGCTGGCAGGCAGCCCTCCATTTCTCTGCAGATTCTAAACTTTTCTACACTGCAAACCACTCCATGCATGTACCCTGCTGTCACGTTCTCCTCATCTCTTCACTTGGCACCCTCTGCTCCTATAGGCCCTTCTCCTGCCCTCCACCAGGGTCACCTGAGCCACCAAGCTTTGTGAAACAGCCCAGGCTTCGGTAGCATCAGGGACACTCAGCCAGAGTGCCTGGCCACACATGACTACACCTCACTGACCACACCCACAGGACCTTCCTGGAGACTTAGTCAAAAGCCTGCCCTCTCAGGCCCCAGCAATATGCCTCAGTGCCCACTCTTGCTGTAGTGACAAGTGTCATCCACCCTGGAGGAAAATGGGGTAGGAGATCCCTTGGGTTTGTGGTAGAAGTGAAATGACAGCAAAAAAGTAGAAGCCCCAGCCAGCAGCAAACACTGCGCAGGGACAGAAAGTCCTGTATGAAGGCAGGCGCATCTTAGACAGTTTAAGGACCCACCATTTGGGCTAGAGATGGCTTAGGTTAAGAACACTTGCTTTTGCAAAGGACTTGGATTTGGTTCCCAACACCTGCATGGTGATTCACAACTTCCTGATAACTCCACCTCTAGGGAATCAAACACCTTCTTCTGGCTTCTGCCGCACCACACACACACACACACACACACACACACACACACACACACACACACACGATACACAGATAAACATACAGGCAAACACTCATACACATGATATTGGAAAAATTTTTCAAAAAGAGAGAAATGAATCATTTAACTTAAGTACAGGTGCACGGATGAGGACAGCTCAGTCATCCTTGGCCACACAGAACTTGAAGACAGCCAGGGTGCACAAAGCTACCCAGAGTGTCACTGGGGGACCCTCTGATGGCAGGACAGTAAGGACAGCCAGAGGTCCTGCAGTGTGCATAGCTCAGGTAGGGGAGATGTACACTGGGAATGACAAAATACAGGGTGGAGACACAGTGTACCTGTGTAAGGCCTGGGAGCCAGGAGCAGCCCAGATATTCCTTGCCCCGATAAACTGGAGCCCCGTTTACATTGGCATCCACCACCAAGCCAGGCCCAGACCCACACATGGCAGAGCCAGAGCTGGGGACTGGAACAGATGAGCGGTTGCCAGGATGATTTCTACTGGCTATGTTTGGGGGACTCAGGGATCAGACTTACGGACCTAACACACGGGCCTGTATATAATGTACAACTGTGATGGGTATGTGACTCCACGGATGGGACTGTGGCGGGCATTGCAGGTCTGTGGACAGTGTCCTTGCTGGACTCAGGAGACCTGAGGACAGATGGGACCAATGCTACCCATTCTCACAGCCAGACCAGCCAGCATTCCAGGAGCACAGCCCTACACCAAGGAGACTCACTAGGCTACCATGTGGCTGGCAGCAAGGGATGATTGTCTCAGAGCCCACCACAAAAAATCAATGTGGCCGTGAGAGGCTTTCCCCAGTTCAGCCCCAAAGAGGAACATGCACAGGGACAGGGCGGGGCCCAGCATCAGCACAGGGAGATGCAGTGGGGCCTCAGGAAGAGAGAACGGCAGCTCACTGCAGGCTGAAACCCTGCCACACACTTCTCAGCAAGCAGAGACACCAGGGAGCTGTGCCAGGAGGCAGCGCCTGTCATCCCAGTGTGCAGGAGGCTGAGGCAGAAGGGTGCCAACACGGCTAGCCTGGACTTTGAGACCTGGACTCAGAATTAAAAGTACATAGAGAGCAAAAGATGGCATGGAATAATTCAGTACAAACTGGCCTGGCCTGTATGATGACAGCAGCTACTGTAATCAGCCTGTGGAAGACTAGGCAAACCAGCTAGGTGGCAGCATCGCAGTTACAAGCACTCAGGTGACCCAGCAACAAACTTCTGATCTCTACAAGTTCTGTACAGATGGCGCGCACACGTGTGCACTACACACACACTTGCACATGGAGTAAAATACATAGCTTCTTAAAACAAAATGCACAAACCAAATCACAGACGACTGGGAATGCTAGCATGGAAGAGAGTAAAGTGTCCATCCTATAAGCACAGTGACTCAAGTGCAGCTCTCTAGTCCCTGTGTGAGCTAGGTGTGGTGGCACATGCCTACAACCCCAGCCTTGGAGAAGTGTAGACAGGAGGGCCCCGGGGGCTTGTCCCTTCAGCCTGTCTAGCCACCGGTGAGCTTCAGGTTTGGTGAGAGACCTTGTGTCAAAAATAAAGGTACAAGGACGCCGGGGAAGTGGCTCAGTACTTGTGAGCACTGATTGCTCTTCTCGAGTACTCGTGTTCAATTCCCAGCACTCACATGGTGGCTCATAACATTTGTAACTCTAGTTCCAGGGATCTGATGTCCTCTTCTGGCCTCTGCAAGCACCAGGCATGCACATGGACATACATGCAGGCGAAACACCCATACATATAAAAATAAAGAAAAAAATTTAAAGAAACTAAATCCTACTTTAAAAAGATATAGTAAAATAATTTTTTAAAATGTGAGCCAAGATAGAGGAAAATACTTGATACTGACCTCTGGCCTCCACAGACATGTACATGGACACATGCTAATACACACACATACTCATGCATGACAGGACATGGACGAATCACTGAGAGAAGGAGTTTTCCTAGTCACGAGCAGAGTCCAGAGAGAGGTGTGGCTCAGCAGGTGTGAACAGGTGTGAGCAGCAGCCACTCACTCCTCAGGAGCCACAGCCATCAACCTCCAGTCCCAGGGGAGCTGCTGCCCTCTTCTGGCCACCTTGGGCACCAGGCACACATGTGGTACACAGACAGATATGCAGGCAAACATTGAAACACATAAACAAGGTAGAGATTCTGAAGAAATCCACCACAAGCAAGAGACTCAAGCAGCTGTCAGGAACTCTCTGGAAACACAGGCCAGTGGTGAGCTGTGAAGACTGAGGCTGGAGGACAGCAGATTCTAGACCTGCTATAGAGAGACAGGACTCTTGGACACAAAGCTTCCCCTGGCACACCATCCTCAACATGCAAAAACAATAGCCTTGGTGGTAAGCACTGGTGGAGCTCAGCAGGGTGAGGAGAGGGGTGGCCATTCTCTAAAACAGTCTGTAAGGTTGGAATCAACCCATACAAAAACCAGGGACACTATAGGAAGCCAGTGACTGATAATGTCTTTGAACCCGGATGCAAATACCTGGATGAAACATTAGGAGAGTGGATTCAACAGCTGTGAAGATGGTGCACACCACACACCAGGGTTTGACCAGAGGTGCGAAACAGCACACAAAGCCACCTGGAGTGGAGCACTGCTAACAGGAAGGGAGCAGCCACATGGTTTTTCTTGACAGTTGGAGAAAATGAGGCTTTGACAAAGTTAAATGCCTCTTCCTAGAAGAGAATCCCACAGAGCATTCAAGAGTCCTGTCATCTCCTCATGGTCAGGAGCCACAGCCTCCATGGAAGCTCTGGTCCCATGCCCACGCCCGGTCACAGAAGCTGCTCGGGCCCTTAATCCTGATCAGCACTGCTCTGCAGGCCACACTAACAGATGCTGCACATGATGTGCAGGAACCCTAAGCTATGCTATGCTAGTAAAGGTTTTGTTTCTGTTTGTTTTGTTTTTGTTTTTTGAAGTAGGCTTCTTTAACCCAGTAGTGGACATTTACAAAAGATTTATGACCAATGGGAACTTCCCCTAAGAGGGCGGCGGGGACGCCCACTTCACCAGTGCTGAAGTGCTTACCAGAGCAGTGAGACAGGAAGCCAACGGTGTTGACCGGGGAAAGAAGGGAGATGCTAAGTGCAGAGAGTGAGGGGCCCATGGAGTACCACCTCCACACGCACATATGCAAACTAACCTACAAATCCACTGAAACTGCAATAGCTTCAACTCCATGTCACCATGATGACATCTAGACTTATGTGGGAGACATGACTCTGAGGACTACCTTGATTAGGTTAACTGAAGTGAGAAGATCTATCCACTGTGGGAGGCATCCTTCCCTGTGCTGAGACTCTGGGCTGTATTAAAATAAATAAATGGTCCAGCAAGATGGTTAAACAGGTAAAGAAACATGCATATTGCCAAGCCCCAGGACCCACATGGTGAATATGAGAATGGATTCCCATATGTTGCGCTCTGGACTCCAGATACATATACACAAAAGAAATAAGTATAATAAAACATACATATATAAAAATGAAGCTGGGCACAATGGTACAAGCAACTGATCCCAGCACTCCAGAGGCAGACAGATCTCAGTGAATGGAAGGCCAGCCTGGTCTGCATAGTGAGTTCCAGGCCCATCATGGCTACATAGTATGTCTCAAAAGTCACACAAAAGTAAAACCACACTGGCCCTGGAGGGCTGGGACTCTCTAGCAGGACATATTCCCAGCATGTGTGAAGCCCAGGGTCTGTCTCTTGCACCACACTAGCCCACTACTTCTAGTGTAAACCTCAGGGTTGGCTTCTATGACCCAGATGGCAACGGATACCACAGTCAATGGGTTAAAAAAGGAAAACCAGATTACCAAATGTCATAAAAACATGAGATCTTTGTACACAAAAGGACACCACAAATAAGAAAACAACTGTAGATGGAAGTAAGACACGTGATGGTCACACTTGGCCAAAGTTTAATACCCAAAGTACACAAAGAACTTCTATAATACAGCCCAGCAACAGCAACTGAGTGGAGTATATTACTGAAGAAGTTATCAGCGACCAGTGAGCCATCAGAAGAGGCTAGGCCACCACGACCAAATAAAAGGGCAAGAGTCTCCACAAGAAAATCCATCCATCCATTGAGCTGGCCATGATTAAAACACAGAGTAGGCATGGCTGAGGTCACACAAACACAGGAAGCCACGTCACACTGAAAGCAATAGTACAGCCACCATAGGACATGAGGAGCTGTTCAGAAAGTGGAACTAAACCTAACTACTCTTCTCAGTGTCCCCACAAGTTCTTCCAGCACCCTCTTCTGCAAGGCCCCTTACTCCTCTCAGTATCCCCCTACTCCTCCCAGGCCCCTCCTAATTCTTCCACTAGCATCTACCAGAACCAACAATGCCATACACAGATGTGGTGCTGGCTGCCATGGTCACTGCATTTCCAACGGCAGAGTGAAAGTGGGGAGGAACAGTGAGGGTGCAGAGCTGCCTTCTGCATCTGTGGGTCCCACCGTTGTGACTTCTGCAGGACAGTCTGCTGTCTGCTGCCTGAGGCATGTGGCTCACCTATTTTCTGACAATAGGCTGTTTAAAGTAGCCTCTGGAAGTATGTGAAGTGTAGACGGAAGGCAGGGATGGGCCTCCAGTGTGGCTTGCTGGTGCTCAGCGAACAGTCAAGGTGCTGTACACATCCTGGCAGACACTGTTAGGCTCAAGCCTTGTTCAGACTGCTCAGGGCTGGAGGCTCAGCTACCACTTTGACGTCCACAGTCAACAGAGAACACTAATCAGGGGCCTTTAAAGAAGCACAGACAAGGCCCCAACGGCCAGGGACAAAGCAGAAGGCCCCTCATCTCTCCTGGGACTGAGCATTCAGTCCTAAGCCAGAGCTGGCCCGGAATGACACAACTGCAGCCTACAGCGCGTGTGCGAACATGACTCAGAAAGCACTCATACCCTCAGCAAGGGAATCTCACCGCATGAGAGACCCTGTGATGAGACAGGGAAGAGCCGACAACTGCCTCAGAAGGAAGTGTGGGGACATGGCACTGTGCATGGTCAGCAGCCAAAACAACAAGGGGTCCATCACAATATCTGGCCTGCAGTTCCCATGAAGCCCTTGGGGTCCCTGAAGAGTGTGCAGGGACACAGAGCCTCAGCCACCTACTGTGCATGTCCCTGAGACCCCAGTGCAATTCCTCTCCCCTACGACAGGACGGAGGGCAGAGTTGCCTTGGCACTCACTGCTGTGGCTGCTGGGTAAAGCAGACTGTCTGACCTGTGTACAGCCATCTTGGGCTCCTGGCCCAGAGAGCAGCCATGCTTCATCACACCAAGGGCTGCTGGATGTCAAAGAGCCCCTCCTTGAGCAAGGATGGAAAGCAGAGGCTAAGCACATAGTGCAACTCACTCACTTGATCCTGCTACCAAAAGTGAGCAGCCAGGTGCGGGCACCGCTCTGTTTATGAAGCCCAGAAATGTGCTAGGGCATAGCCCAGTGGCCCTGGTTCATCCCACCATGGCCAAAGCAACTAAGAAACACCAGGAGTGTGACTCACCCTTTAAAGATGCCTGGCACAAGGTCTGCCCAAGACGCCAGGACATGGATGACAGCCCCACCCAGGATGTGCCTCAGATAAGAGTATGAGACAGAAACAGGGGGAAGCAGCCTCCACCCAAGCTACCATGCAGGCTCCCTAGTCCAGGAACTCCACGCTGTCCACCCTTGGGGACACCAACAGCATGTAAGGACACATGTAAGAACATCATACCTGACTACAGCCTTGCAATCAGAAAGTCAGATCACCCTATCCTCTGGCAGCCATCCTTAGGCTGAGACAGAGCAGCCAATTCTGGCTAGACCTGTGGTGAGCCAACAACCCATGAGGATTGGGGGTGCAGAGGAGGACTTAGCACTACCAAGCTGGGTAAAACCTGTGTAGTAACCAAGACCCTGCCTATTCTCAAAGCACTGTGCCTTCCACTGGCATGATGTATTACCACCCGGACTCCTCACCCATTAGTACAACAGGCTCCAGTACAAATCGCAGAGGGCTGTGGGTGGCTGGGGTTAGGGTGCCTGAGGAACCAGAGCCCAGCCAGCCCACATGCTTGGCCAGGCTTGGAGAGGCTCACAGGTGTCAGGGACACAAGGCCTCTGAGCATAGCGGACTATAAGCAATCCTTAACCCTTCAGGACACTGCCCGCGTAGCCCCACTGTCCCAGTAGCCCCACTTCAAGGTCTCACCATGAACAGGTTGGCAGTACCCTCGTCCCTTTCTGGACCATAGCAGGACAGACTGCTCTGTGCTTCCTGCCCCTCGATCACTGAAGGCTGCAGGAAGTATTCATGACCTTGACTCTGCCTCCCCTGTGGCATGGCTGAAACTCAGGATGCACTTAAAATCCACTGAAATAGCACTTGGTCCCATGGGGCAGCACACCTAAGCCTGTCTCCAGAGGTCCTTGCGACAGAATGGTGTCTCTCTTGTCACTCTCAAATCTTTGCAGAGCTGATATAAAAAAAAGGCTGAGATAAACTCGGGGCCTTGCGGGAGCGAGGGTATTCCTTACAACAGAGGCCTTTTCCAATGCAGAGCAAAGCATGGTGCTCCTGGGTGCATCAGGGGATGTGCATCAGGGGCTGGGCATACAGTTTCACTGGTGATGTACTTGCTTACAAGCATGAGGCTGAGTTTACTCCTAAGTGTGATCTGTAATCCCAGAGCTGAGGTGTAGACAGGCAGATGCCTAGAGCTCACTGCAGAGAGGCCATATTCCCAAAACATACCAACACACACAACTCAGAAAAAAAAAAAAAAAAAAAAGAACCTCAGGTCTGGAGAGATGGTTCAGCAGGTAAGAACACTGACTGCTCTTCCAAAGGTCCTGAGTTCAAATCCCAGCAACCACATGGTGGCCCACAACCATCTGTAATGAGATCTGATGCCCTCTTCTGGTGCGTCTGAAGACAGCTACAGTGTACTTATTTATAGTAATAAATAAATCTTAGGGCTGGAGCGAGCAGGAACTGAGCAAGCAGGGTTGACCAGATCCAGCAGGGAAGACTGGAGCTAGCAAGGGTCCTATACTGGTTGGTTTTGTGTCAACTTGACACAGGCTGGAGTTATCACAGAGAAGTGAGCTTCAGTTGAGGAAGTGCCTCCATGAGACCCAGCTGTGGGGCATTTTCTCAATTAGTGATCAAGGGGGTAGGGCCCCTTGTGGGTGGAGCCATCCCTGGGCTGGAAGTCTTGGGTTCTATAAGAGAGCAGGCTGAGCAAGCCAGGAGAAACAAGCCAGTAAGGAACATCCCTCCATGGCCTCTGCATCAGCTCCTGCTTCCTGACCTGCTTGAGTTCCAGTCCTGACTTCCTCTGGTGATAAACAGCCATGAGGAAGTAAGCTGAATAAACCCTTTCCTCCCCAGCTTGCTTCTTGGTCATGATGTTTGTGAAGGAATAGAAACCCTGACTAAGATAGGTCCTGACTAAGATAAATTCAATTTCCAACAACCAGATGAAGGCTCACAACCATCTGTACAGCTACAATGTACCCATATACATAAAATAAATAAATCTTAAAAAAAAAAAAAGACCCTCCCTGTGCTATCGCATAGAAGCATCATAGACCTCAAGACAACTGAGGCAAGACGGCTCACTCGAGCAAAGCGCTTGCAACCAAGATGACCTGCATTCAAAACAAAAACCCCTTGATAAAAGGAGAGAACCCAATTCTCATAAGCTGTCTTTTGGCTTCCATGTGTGCACGCATTTGTCCATGCATGTGTATGTTTGTGTGTCACATACATATACAAATGCATGGACAGAGTAAAATTATAAAGTTGTAAGAACTACAGAGAAAAACTGGCAAAAGCACAGGTTCCTAGCACAGAGAAGTAAGAACTCTGGAGGTAGAGCCCCTCTGCCCTGGGCCACTGCTGGCTGCTGTGAAACAGCATTGTACAGGAGCAGACTGAAGAAAATGTGCTCACGTTGCATGCTGTCCCAACTGCTCCTTGACAGACAAGTCCCTCTCCGTGGGCCCGTAACTCCTGCGTGCGTCGTTCACTCAGAGATACTGACAACTCTACCCTTGGAAAGGTGGTACTTAAAATACAGCCAAGCCAGCCTCCCCACTTGCCAGCCTAGGACATTTTAGAGTGTCTAGAGGTCTGTGTGGCAGAACCCGCTCCAGAGACATGTCCCTCTTACTCATTTTCCAGACACTGAACTGCGGAAGAGTGAGTCCTGAGTTTCTGACTGAATGTGTACTGTTGACAGAGGCGCCTACATCAGAGGGATGGCAAAGCCGTGAGGGGAACACATCACACACAGCAAGTACAAGCACTGACAGGGTGCACAGCTTTCTAACACTGGGTGCTGACAGTCCACAGACTGCTCCCCTCCAGAAAGGGCTCCGACAGAGATGAGCTAACCTGCCTCCCTGTCTAACTGTGCGCATAAACCCCACATCCTGGTCCAGCTGTGTGTGGGCAGCTGCAGTTTCTCTGAGTCCAGCCCAGCCCAGCAGATTGGAGATCTCTGTGTCTTTCTTCACACCTCTGCCCCAGTCAGTGACTTGTACCACCTACTACTCTCCGCTGTATGCACACTGCAGCTGGCTCAACTTCCACTGTTTGTTCTGTTTTTCTTTCTGTCAGGGTCTGAGCTTGGCTGACAGGCATGTGCTCCTAGCCCCACCTCTACTCCCTCCTGCCAGGGCCACAGGTGCTTCCCACTCACCAGCCTCTTACCTTGTTTTTAAAGTACACTTCGATGAGCATGATGAAGCCTGCATAGCCGGACTCCTCCACTTTGTAAGGGGGCTCCTTGCACACTGCAAAGAGAGTGAAGACACTCCATTAATTCCCTGCCTGCCTGCCACAGCCCTGCAGGCCCTCCAGCTGCTCAGGAGACTGGGCTACAGGAACAATGGAGCTCAGACCAGGCTTTGTAAGAAATGACAGGGCAGAGTGGGATCAGGAACAGGCCAGGGGCCTACTACCACAGACCAAGCACTACAACATGCAGCACTTTGTGCAGTGACAAGCACCTTCACAGAAGAGATGCAAGGCAGGGGGCAGAGGAGCTCCTCCCCAAGTTACTCAGATACAACTGCCTGCAAATCTTACCCTGGAACAACCCTGTTCCACTCAGTGTCTATCCATGTGAGGCTGCTGAGGGACAGCCACCCAGTCATGGGGAGCAAAAGAGAAATGGAGATGGCGGGAGAGAGAACAGTAGCAAGGCTGAGGGAGGAGGGAGCTGGATGATAGCGACACTCTCAGATGTCACCCTTGCACACCTTGTGTGACTGTAGGGCCAAACTTTGCAAGCAGGTAGCCTGCAGGACCTAGGGGTCCTTGAACACAAGACCAGTAAGACATCTCTGCATGGGACCCGGACAGGCAACTGCAAAGGCCAGAGCAGCCTGTGGCTCCACAGTCACGAGAAAGGTGGGCCCAAGACTCCCTTCTACTGGTTCCTGGGCTATCCTGCCCTCCTGGCCCTAACAATGCTTTGGACACCTGCACCAGCCATTCCTGGGGACCTACATCAGGGTCTGCATGTGAGTCATGGCATCCACAAAGCAATGCCTTTCTCGTTCATTCTCGCTAATTCATTTATTTTGTGGATATGCACTCACTACCCCTTCTGGCTTCTTCCTGTAAGGATGGCCCCCTTAAACTGATGGAGGTGGAGACTGCCCTGCCCAAGGTGTCTAGTGTGTATGGCCACTCCACCCTCACACCTACCCACATACTCCAACCCCATCACCTTCTCAACAATCCAGCCACCAGAGATCCATGTAAGGACAAGAAGATAGGGTCTCTGGTCTCCAGGTCACTAGCTGCTCAGAGAGGGCATCACCTCATTAGGGATGGGCAATGGCTCAGTCCATCCATGTCAGGAAAGAAGTCCTGTGTGTCTAAAGGTCCCCCAAAGGCCTCACAGCCCTCCACCAAGTGTCCAGGAGGAACACTGGAAAGTTAGGGGCAGACAGGGTTCTTCAGGGACTCCCTCTGGCCCACAGTCCCAGAGGGCAACAAAGGCAACTGAAATCTGGACTGGCAAGATGGCTCGGAAGGTAAAGAAGCCTGCCACTGACCCTGATGGCTTACGTTTGATCCCTGGAACCCACGTGGTACAGGGAAGAGAAGCTGTCTTCCAGCTTTGAAACAGACACTATGGTGTACCCTCCTCCAGCATAGAGATACATAAAATACATGAATTAATGTAATTAAGTTCTTTTAGGAACTGGAGAGCTGACTCAGCATTTACGGAGGATCCAGTCCATTCCCAGCACTCCTCACAAGTCCCAGGGAATCCAATGCCCTTTCCTGGCCTCCTGGGGCACCCACACTCCGTGGCACACACCCACAGAGACACACATATACACAGAATACAAAATGTAAAAGTGATAAAAAATACTTAAAGAATACAATGTAAAGAAAAGTGAATTCAGTGGAAGCAGCTTAGACACCAGAAGGAAAGAGTGGGAGCAGCAGACCCCAGGTGGGCAACAACTGTGGCAAGCATATACAGGGTGCAGAGGGAGATGAATACAGAGGGGGAGGGCACAGAGGACCATCTTATGAGGAAGGCCTAGGGCAGCTGTAGTATGGGATGGAAGGGAGAACAGACAAATACACCAAAGAAGCCATGCCACAGAAAATGTCACTGTGGGGGAGGGGTGGGGCACCTGGGATCCTAGCACTCAGGAAGCTAAATTAACCACAAATGATGAAAAGACCCTGTAATCTGGCCTTGCAATGACTTTAACTCAGAGGTGGGGTCCAGAGAAAGACCAGCTGACCCCATCCTGTGTCAGATCCACAATCAGAGCTGTAATCAACTCAATCAGACTCACTGTCCACCGTCCAATCCCAGAGCAGGGGCCACATTAGCCCAGAACCTTGGCTAGGTGAAAGGCAGCCCCAACAGGAGGGCTGTGGAGGCTCCAGGAGAGATGAGGGAGGAAGAAGCCACTTGCACTTAGCAAACACCGGGGGGGGGGGGGGGGGGGGGGGGGGGGGGGGGGGGGGCCGCGGCGCCCAAAACCCCCCCGCCCCAAAAAAAAAGAAAGACCCGCGAGAGCGCAGACACC
>JADRCD010128756.1:13720-34141 GCA_019843815.1 Montemys delectorum | reverse complement strand
TTTTCTACTTTGTTGCTTTTGCTCTAAAACTTCAATAAAATTATTGCAGATACTCTTTCTAAGTCTATTGTAAAAATATTTTGTCTATGAAACTAGACAAAAACATGCAAAATGGATTGTTTTTTCCTGATAAGAATCATTTTTTTCTTGTCCCAAATGGATGTGTTTTTAGTACCTACATAGGAGAAGAAGGTTGACTGGGGCTTAGGACTCTTCTTTGTAATAATCTTAATAAACTACTTTGTTCAACCAAGATGGATGTGATAGTATCTTTTCTAGGTGCCTTTTCTACCTGGGATAAATAGACATTTTTTCTCTTTCTTTCTTTCTTTCTTTCTTTCTTTCTTTCTTTCTTTCTTTCTTTCTTTCTCTTAATATCTCAGCAGCAAAAGAATCCAACTTTTTGGAAACTAAAAACAGAGAATGTGTTTCAATATTTAATATTTAGTGTTTGGAGAATTTTGTACTTGAGCACCTTTTCTACATTATTCTTGCCCCTCTGTCCCCATTTCAAACTCTTCTGTGAAAGCCCAAACAGCTCTTTTTAATTATGTCAACTAATATTGCTAATCCACAGTCTCTATTAACACAAAGTTGGTAACAGAGCTAAACAATTTATAATACTTTATTCAGTCCTCTAACTAACATAGAAATAATTTTACAGGAGCAATTTATTTAATGATTGAGACTACTTTTCAAAATCTTGAAAGGTTTCCTCTTTCCTTCTACTTAATTGAACTATATGCTATCCAAAGGGAGCTGTCAAAATAAATATTTGTATATATGAAATACTCAACAAAGATACTGATATTATCTTGAGAATCCAATTGTTTCCCTCAGAATTAGTAGCTGAACAAATGAGGCAAGAGGATCATAACCATGGTATGTGTGTTTGTCAGCTGATACAATTATTTCAGGAAAGTTAAAAGTCTCACAAGATCTCTTGTCTTTCTTTTAAATACGTCAGATGAGACATGAGTTTTTAATAACATAAAAAGAATGCAGTTAAAACCCAGTGTCTTCTATCTATTCTACTAAACCCAATGTCATGTAATTCATTCCATTTTTCCCTTATGTGTCTATTGTATAATGCAAACTCTGTTACTGTTGATGAATCTATAACTCATCATTGTGTAGGCAGATAGTTCGGCATGTATTTTTTTTTTTTTTTGTAAGACAACCCACTGTTAAGCATTTAGGGGAAAACAAACAAGTATTCAGACAAAAATAGAAGTTTGATTCCATCTTCTGGCTATTGTAAATTGAGCCGCAACAAGTACAGGAGGGCAGATGTTTTGTCTCTATATTGATTTCATGTCTTTTGGTTACATGTCCAGTAAACAATGAATGGATCATATAGAAGCTTGTTTTAAGTTTGCATTCTATTGTTTATAAGTGTTTCAGAAATGTACATTTCTATAAACAAGATGTAATGATTCCCTTTTCTTCATGTTTTCTCTTAAAAAAAAACCTGCCATTTTACTTCGAGTGAGAATAATTATTTAAGATTCTAATTTTTATTTCCTCAATGAGGACTAATGTTTAGTAATTTACCATGTACCTTTGATGTTTATATGTTGCCTTTTGAGGAATGCTTATGTACCTCTGCTGACTGGGCATGATGGTATGTACCTGTGTTCTCTATTTGGGAAGTTAAAGAAGATTAGGAATTCACAACCACCTTGGGTTATACAGCAACATCTCAAAAAATAGGTCCTTTATCATTTTTAGTGATATTGCTATTGCTTGCAACAGAATTGTTTATTTTTATATTCTACATATAAGTTCATTGTCAGATGAAGAATTTGCTAGTATTCCATTTCATTCTTTCTTTTGTCCCTCTACTCCATAAATTACTTTGCAGTACAGAATATTTTTATTTAATATATATTGGTCTTTGAAGTTTTTGATTTTTGGCCTGTACCTTTGAAATTTTGTGCAAAAAAGTAAAACACTTGACCAGTCCAACTTTATTATGTATTTCCACTATTATTTTCTCTACTAGCATCATAGTTTGAGGTACTATATTTGATCATTTAATATATTTTGACTTCATTTTTACACCTGGTAGGAGATATAATAATAGTGGAATACTGTTCAACCATTAAAATTCTGAAAATTGGACATTCAGAACAACATTGACAGATTGGTGGAATATCAAATTTACTGAAATAAACCAGGTACAATAAAACAGACAGTATAATACTATATATGGAATCTGAAAATGTCCTTGTAGAAGTAGAGAATAGTCTTGTGGATACAAGGGATTAGGAGGGATGGAGGACCTTAGCTTATGGATGGACTGTTATAAATGCACTGTAGAAACAAGTTTTAATATTCTATTGTGCATTGTGTACCTACTGAGAGGCCAAGCCTATTCCATCTTGGAACCAGCCTTCATGCCTTCATCTTAAAAAAAAAAAGGCTTGAGAAATTGGCTTATAGCTGAACCCAAGCTACACTCAAGTACCAAGAAGTACCCTATGGCTTGTCTTTGGCTAGAGTTATTCCCTAGCTACTTCATAGCAACAGTTAATCAAAGATTAGTCTGATTGTTTCAGATATACTTTCAGATTGTTTGTGATTGTATGCTGTCTTTCTTCAGAGCACCCACCTGTCAGCTTACAACAGACATTCAGTTAAATGCTTGCCAGGACAGACCCCACTACAAATCCTACTTGTTTCCATTTTCTATAAAACCTTGTCCCAATGAGAGTCCTGGGATCCTTCACCAAACTGTCCTGTGGGTCAGTGGTGAATAAGCCCAAACTCAAGTTTGTAATAAAGAGACCCTAACATGATTACTTTGGAAACAGTTCCTTGGTAGTCTTTTGGGCTTCACAAATGCTTCCTGGCACAACATTACCACTAATAAAATGTGTTTTCTGTTTCAAAATAGCTAGAAGAAATTATGGTAATAATACTATAAAATTAAATAAGTTATTATTAATTATTCATTTCTCTGATTCAATTATTATGCAATGAATTCATATATTACCCTATATCCCATGAATATGTATAATTATGTCTCAATTAAATTAATTTTTAAAAAAGCCAAATTTGACAAAGATCTAAATATCTTCATAAAGGAGAGTCTGAAGATTCATGTCTTCAAAGAAGAATCAAGAAGCTGAAGTTAGACATTATGACCCAATCCATGCTATAGTGCAGTTATTAGCCATGTACAACTGTTGGATACTTGACATGAGGCTAGATTTTGAAGAATTATTTCAAAGCATGTAAAATATGCTGACAATAAATGTTTATATGGATTACATGGCAAGGCTGGGCTAAATAAGACATGTTATTTTAGTGTGTGTGTGTGTGTGTGTGTGTGTGTGTGTGTGTGCACGTGTCCATGCTAATGCCTGCAGAGACCAGAAAAGCATATTAGGTCCTTAAGAGCTGGTGTTACCAGTGTTTAGGATACACATGAGAAGCAAAATGTATTACTGAAAATTAATTTCTTGCTTTTACTACTTAATTATGTTTTGTGAATCTTTGAATATTTAAAATCACATGTTAAGACTTTTGCTCTAATTCTATTCCATAGTACTCATTTATAAGATCCACTACAGAAAGAATGTGTACAAAAAATTTTAATCCATGAAGCCAAGGGCTTAAAACAGCATCAAATTCCGAGGATAATATGATGTATTTAAATCAGGTTAATTATCATATTTATTATCTCAGAGACTTTTCATTTTTCTATGATTAGAACATTCAAATTCTATTTTTGGATAATTTTCAAGGATAAACTATATTACTATTGCTACCATTATGTGATATGGTAGACCTCTTGAACTTATATAATTGAAATTTCATATCTACCTCCCCTAAAAACCAAAAATTAAGGATGTCCACTCTTCAGGGATAGAAATTTTACTTGTTTTGTTCAACTACATATTTTCAGAAATTAGCAAAATTCCTAACACTGACTGGATGATAAATAAGTACTTGTTGAACAACTGGAATTCTAAATACTCAAGATGAAATTATAAATCTAGTAGAGAGATAGTGGTAGGTACCATGTCTCTTTCAAAAGATGCAAATCAAAAATAGCATGCGTCTCAGGACCCTAAATACTTCCAATCCATACAACAATTTCTATGTAAACATTAAAGACCACCATTTACAGTGGAAATTCCATTGCAATATATGTCTCAGACGTTTATTATGCCTTTCTGATTTAGTATACACAATATAGGGGAGAATGAGTGGCAGAGGACTGCCAAAGCCCAGGATTCATACGTTGGTACTATGTGAGAAAAATTTGCTCTCTTAGAATGCAGGGTGGAACCACAGATTAGCGGAAAGTTAAGTTTGAGAAGTTTGTTGCTAAGCAAAAAGGTGAAAACTATACATTCTCATCTTTTCCCTTTGGCCGTTTTATTTTAATTATTAGTCTAAACTACATATTTTATGTAATATGTGTTTATACAAAATGGTTCTAGAAAGGATACCAAAGATATGCTTCAGGGACATATGAATCTTATGAACTGTGGGCAAAATTATGTGTATATATTTTCACTTGTGTGCGTAGGGTTGAGAATATTAAAGCTGCCGTCAGTATCTGAAAACAGTTCTTTGACTTAAAAAGTATTACCCAACCACTACGCCACTAAATGTTAGAGTCAGCTAACAGTAAAATGATATCTTGCTCTGGTTTTTAACATTAAGAATGGTTATCCTATGGATAAAAAACCATTATCTTTCTATATCATTCATATATTATGCAGGAAACTAGATTTTCAAAACACTCATGAAATCCTGGTTAGAATTTTAAAGCAATGTCTAAGAGAAAAATAATTTTACAATTACAAAAATGTTTGAAATGAAAATCAGTTATTGCCTATTGAAAACAATGTATTTCAAAACAAAATTGATTGTCATGAACACTTTCAAACAACTTCCTAATACCTTTTAAATTATTTGTCTGTCTCTAATCCCAACCATCTTAAATAAATCCATATTCGATTTCTACTAAAACTAAGCTATTTTGCTTTCTAAGTAAGTCTCTATCACTGATAGACTTTCAATGTGATAAAAAGGCATGAGCCATATGATTTCATTCTATGGAAGAAATATGCTTGAGTAACATTTGCTCTCATTTTCCTTTTAAGTTTTCTTATATTAGATATTTTATTTATTTACACTTCAAATGTTATCCCCTTTCCTGGTTTCCAATCCCTGAAACCCCCTATCCCATCCCCCGCACCCTGCTTCTATGAGGGTGCTTCACAGGACCAATGGTCTCTCCTCCCATTGATGCCCAACAAGGCCATCCTCTGCTACATATGCAGCTCGAGCCTCCATGTGTACTCTTCGGTTGGTGGTTTGGTCCTTGGGAGCTTTGGGAGGTCAGGTTGTTTGATATTGTTGTTCTTCCTATGGGATTGCAAACTCTTTTAGCTCCTTCAGTCTTTTCTCTAACTCCTCCATTGGGGACCCTGTGCTCAGTCTAATGGTTGGCTTTGAGCATCCACCTCTGTATATTAGCCAGAAGCTGGAAAGAACTTAATTGTCTTTCAACAGAGGAATGGATACGAAAAAATGTACATTTACACCATGGAGTACTACTCAGCTATTAAACAGAATGACCATGAAATTCTTAGGCAAATGTATGGAACTAGAAAATATCATCCTGAGTGAGGTAACCCAATCACAAAAGAACACACATGGTGTCTTAGTCAGCTTAATTCCACATTGCTGTTCATCACCAAAGGAAGTTAGGTTTGGAACTCAAGCTGGTCAGTAAGCAGGAGCTGATGCAGAGGCCATGGAGGGATGTTCCTTACTGGCTTGCTTCCCCTGGCTTGCTCAGCCTGCTCTCTTATAGAACCCAAGACTTCTAGCCCAGGGATGGCACCACCCACAAGGGGCCCTACCCCCTTGATCACTAATTGAGAAAATGCCCCACAGCCGGGTCTCATGGAGGCACTTCCCCAAATAAAGCTCCCTTCTCTGTGATAACTCCAGCCTGTGTCAAGTTGACACACAAAACCAGCCAGTACAATTGCCCCCTTGTCAACTTGATTTCACCTCAATGATGCTGGCCTCTTCTTAATCACCACTTATTTCTTAGCTCCAGCTAACCAGCATCAATAGTCCCAGTAATGCAAAGTTCTCTCTTTAGTAGTTCTGGTATCTTGTTAATCACAGTTGATTCTTCAGCTCCAGCTAACCAAAACCACAGAATCTTCACAATCAAAATAGCAATGGCCCTGATGAGAGTCTTTAATCTTCCCTCTGAAATTTCACAAGCCAGGCCTTCATCTTCTGCATTATTTTCAACATTATCTTCCAACTCCTACACAACATCCCACAGAGATCTTAACACTGATCTTCTAGCCCAAAGTTCCAAAGTCCTTCCAAAGTCCTCCACAGAACATGGTCAGGATGTCACAGGAATACCCCACTATGCTGGTATCAATTTGTCTTAGCTTACTTTCACATTGCTGTTCATCACCAGAGGAAGTCAGGACTGGAACTCAAGCAGGTCAGGAAGCAGGAGCTAATGCAGAGGCCATGGAGTGATGATCCCTACTGGCTTGCTTCCCCTGGCTTGCTCAGCCTGCTCTCTCTTATAGAACCCAAGACTTCCATCCCAGGGATGGCACCACCCACAAGGGGCCTACCCCCCTTGATCACTAATTGAGAAAATGTCTTATAGCTGGATCTCATGGAGGCATTTCCTCAACTGAAGTTCCTTTCTCTGTGATAACTTCAGCTTGTAAAGTTGACACACAAAGCCAGCCAGTACACAAGGCATGCTCTCATCTTTTCTAATCGCAGCATCCACAGATTTTGTTTTTATTTCAGGAATTATTTCTTTTTAGCTAATTTTGTTGTTAAATCAGCCAACTCATTCAATTTCTTGTCAGACTTGCTGCTTCTCGATGCTTTAGGAGTTGTCAGCTTTGGTTTTGGAGATAGGGTCTCACGACATATCCTAGGCTAGCCTTCCACAATGTTTGCTAACCCTGTTTGACCTGAAGCTCATTATCATATTGCCTCATCTTTGCCTGTACTGGTGGCTTCTTTTACTTAGCATAATGTCACTGTCGTGTTCCGGCTTCTCTATGAAATAATTATGTGGCTCAAACTGTCAGTGAGATTATCTTCCAATGAAGGTGCTTATTTCCAAGGCTGACACCTGAGTTCTATCCCTGGAACTCACATAATGGAACATGATAACCAACTCTCTAAAGTTGTCTTATGATCTCCATATACATGCCATGTTCTTTGTGTTGCCACACTCAGAAGAAAGTACTTAAATGGAAAATTAGATTCTACTATGGGAAAGAGGGCTTCTTTTGCAATGTTGTTGGTGAGTATAGACTCATAACTAAGAATGAGAGGTATTAGAGGCTTCTGTGACAAGCCACCCAACCCCAACAAAAAAGAAGCAGTTCAGACAAAAAAAAAAATATTGAAGAGAGTTCACAAGAACTGTGAAAAAATGCTGAAATTTATCTACTCACAGTTTCTGGCTTCTGGTGGGCATTGGGGGATGTGGAAGGACTCACTTTTCATTAAGAGAGTTTGACTCTGTTCTAGAGTTTCTAAATTTAGAATCTACCATGTTCTAAATTGGATTTGGTGTTGTGGTTTTTTGTTTTGTTTTGTTTTGTTTTTTTGTTTTGTTTTGTTTTAGGGAGGGTACAAGGAGGAGAGTGATTCTAAGGGGAAAGGGGAACTGAATATATTTGGGGTGTATATATGAAATTTCCAAATAATTAATAAAAATATGTTGGATAAAAAGAAAAAAACAACTTAATAAATCAGTCAGTGGAAGTAGAAGTAAAAAGTAGCATAATTAATTAAACAATAAAAATTAATTAAACTCTTATAAATGAAATATGCCCTCCAAAAGAGAAACGAATAGATTTCACTTATCTTACTGGCCAATATTTGAGAAGCCTGGAATCTTCTTGATATCTGGATCCCCAGATTTTCTCCTTTTATGGATCTTCTAAAACTAAGATCTTAGGGCTGTTTTTTGATTTCTAAAATGGTGAGTGGTGAGGGATGATATTTTCAAAAGAAATATATAGTCTGACACTATCAGTTTATTTTTCATAAATAGTGAAAAATAGGCTGAACATGTAGTCTCAATTAGGTTTTGAGAGCATGAAACATTCATTTATCTGTTCCACAAGTCTTTGTTATATAACTTTGGGTCTGTGAAACATTAAAACGTTTTGAGTTGGTTAAGACTAAATGCCACATGGCTCTGACTTTCCAAAGAACACAGATGATTGAGAGATCACTGAAGGCTGGAATGGTGTAGAAAATATATTAGATTAAATACTCTGTTTGGCAGATAGACAGGTGTAAAATTGAGGAATGACATCTCTCATTTCAACAACTAATAAAGCTAGTATACCACAAAATACCTAGTAAGAATATTTATTCGTCCCCTAAAGTTGATATGAGCCTACCTGCCTGCTTCCCTTCCTACCTCCCATTCATTTTTACCAAATATTCCCTTTACTTTCTTTTCAAAACCTTCTTTCATGCTTGAAATAGCTATTCTCTCTTTCAAACTTGGAATATTCTATAGATCCTTGTATAACTCTTTAAAGAAGCCTGGACACAAGCCAGTTTTAGGCCAATATTTTAAAAACAATGAGAACTTCCACCTTTATTATCTTATAATCAAATTGTCATAATGTAAAATTTCCACAACTTATTCTTTGAGAGATAAACAATAAGGAAGAGCTATGGTAGAAAAGATACCACATGGAAAACTGGACCTTTTTAGACCTACCAAAGCAGATCAGACTTTAGTTGAAGATCCTCTTTCCCTCCCTCCCTCCTCCTCCCTCCTTCCCTCCCTCCCTCCCTCCCTCCCTCCCTCCCTCCCTCCCTCCCTCTGTGTGGGTGTGGTGTGTGGTGTGTGTGTGTGTGTGTGTGTGTGTGTGGTGTGTGTGTGTGTAGTGTGTATGATCCCAGGAAATACAGAAAGTTATAAAGAACAATAGATTCCTATTATTCAAATTGCTATGTTTCTGCAAAACAGGGAACAGAATTAGAATCAGCAACTGGAATTTGAAAGGTCCTTGAAGGAGCTACTCTTTTCAGCTCACCAAGAGAGATCAAAAAGCAAAATAAAATGTAAAGCTAGTCATTCAGATGTACTGTTTAAAGTCAAGAGAATTGAGAGGTCATCTATGATAAGACTGTAACACGACATAAGCAGGAGTTTTCATACTCTTATGTGAAAAGGCTAAGGAAGAAGACATGCCAGCAAAGGAGATAAAAAGCATATACAGAAGAGTGGCAAAGTAGCAGAAAGAGTTAAAAAGTCACTAGGATTCAGGGAGTTATCCTACAATGGAGAAACACAAGCTCCTTTGATGAATGTTGCCAAGAAATTGGGCAAGATGACAGGATATAGTGTATGCCTGAAAGCATAATGAAAAATACTTCCAGAAGACTTAACATCATCAACATCATTTAGAGGATTAATTTTCTCAAAGAAGACATATTTGATGTCATTAACCTAACCATGTCATGCCCATTTTGTCTTCTACTGGTAAATGCTTACACATTTTTTTGATCTTGTGAAACATCATTTCAAGATAGAAAATGAATGAGCAAAGATGTACAGTTTCACTGCAGTTATAATGGTATGGTTGTTTGGAAGATCTGTATAATGTGGGCATTATTTTTTGCTCCCAGACTATTTCAAGCAGAGTAAAAATTTGAAGGAATGGATGATTTGACATTTTGAGGTGACTTTTTTAATAGTTAAGATAAATTGATAACAGCCATGGGTATGTCACAAGGGAGGAATGACCCCCCATTGTAAAACTACAGTATATGACTAATAGAATGAGTCTTATTTCAAACCAGTTCCTCTGCATTATTTATAAATCTAAGTTAATCACATTAAATTATTAATAGTAATTATATTCTGAATTTAGTCACTACTTTCAACTTAATGAAAAGTAAAAACAAAATTTATTTTATATTTAAAAATTCTTCAACATATTTTGCATGTCAAAACAATAACATTTAAAATTACTACCAAAAATATAAAAATTAAAAAAAAAATACTACATATGTAGCCCACCTGATTTTACTGTTCAGTTTGAAAAAACATTGACTGTAGTGGGAGATAGCACAGTAAGTGGGATATTTGTTTAGGATGCAGGAAGTCTTGGCCTCAACAATCAGCCTCCTCTAATACAGGTGTGGTTGTAACATACTTGTTAGCCCAGCATTTCAAAGTTAAGTTGCAGGATGGTCATTCTATCTTAAGATGTTACACTCTTTGGGTAACACGCAGGAAATAAAAGGACTCATTCCCATGTGTGTGCACGCACATTTGTCACTTTTTTAATAGAGGAGCAGCTCACTGAACATTTATGCTTTTCCTTTTATTAGTGACATTACAGCACGTATTCATCTCAAAATATATCACTAACAAGGGGAAAACAATGGTTGACTTGATGATTGCTCTCCTTGATGTCAGACCATCTTGAAAAGATACAACTTTTCAGAAAAGAGTGGACTTATGGGCAAAATATGGGTATATAAGGAGAGACAAATCTTGCAAATATTATAGCCAGCAAGCAAGATCTTCAAAAGGAAGCTCTGGAAGTGTTCTACCATCAGTTTCCATCTCATTCTCAGCTTAGATTTTAGCCTTTAGCTATAGTCCTTACATATAGTTTAATATAACTTTAGGCTGTTATATTAAAATATAGATCATATACTACATTCATATTGTATTAAAACTCTTGATGATGAATTTGACATTAACATGAAATAAAATGAGACCATCTAAACATCGTAACTGATTCTACTTCTGCCCCCCATTTAATTCACATCAGAGTGGAAAGCATCTGAAAGAGTGAAGCGGTTGGTAGTGCTTCAGTCATTTGTGTATGTTAGACTTAATTGAGACACCATCCAGGTAAGGGAATTTATGGATTTAATTAACATAACGTCTGTAAAATCTTTATAATACTCTATACAAAAATGAAGAGTGACCAAGAAAATCCCCTGGGCCATATAACAGTTTATAGGTTATTTTACTGCAAAATATTTCAAGAACTTGTCAAGCTTAAATGTAAGTTATGAACTTTTATTTTAATTAAAAGATGAAGTTTGTCATATTTTTCTGTCAGCAATTTATTTCCTACCCGTTAATAAATCAATCAATAAATTAAAGATGTTGACTATTCAGTGTAGAGATTATACTTTTGCTTTAACATTAAAAATATATGGTTCTTTTTCAATTAAGTAATTTTAAGGTAGAGATAATAATTTCAAAACAGTATTCTTGGAAACACTTCCATAATATGATTTAGCTGACAAAAAATGATCAGTGTCATGTCCTACTACTTTCTTATATGCATATTAAATGTTTAGAAACAAATTTCTTAAATACTAAACTGTGAAAAATTCTTCTATAAAATAATTCCCAAATGATCTCTTAACATTATAAACATAAGATTATTAATTAGTTGTAAAAACAACCGATTGACTAGCTCTTTGATAAATTTGGTTTTCAAATCCTGAATCATCTTCACCATTTTGATCAGTCTTAGGTGATGATTTTTTTTTCTTTTTTCATCACTCAGGTGTTTATTATGTACATTCATTAGTCTTTAGTTCATTGAGTTATTTCTGTGAGCTATTTCTTTGTAAAATTCTTTGAATTATTTAATGAAGTTTATGATATTTCTTTTAAATTCCTTGCCTGGTGATTCATCTAGGTAATTTTCATTGGAGAAACTTTCTTTAGGACTGATGACTTTTTAAAGGGAGACACTTCATATTGTTTGTACTTTTTTCCACGATACCTGCACATGTTGATTTCTTTTATTAGTATTGTGTATGATTTGGGCACAGCATGCTGGGTCAAAGCACAGGGGGTGTAAATGTGAGTGAGTCCAAAACTTGGGTATGGCTTGGGTAGAATGAAGAAAGGTGCACATGGGGGATGTGCCTCCTGGCCAGAGCCTATAGGCTTAACTGTAAAGATTGGGGTCAGCAGAAGAATAAACCAGGCCATTGGAAACTAAATTATGGAATTGAGTTAGATATGGGAATTGTCTTAGTCAGGGTTTCTATTTCTTCACAAAACATCATCACCAACAAGCAAGTTGGGCAGGAAAGGGTTTATTCAGCTTACACATTCACATTGCTGTTCATCACCAAAGGAAGTCAGGACTGGAAATCTAGCAGGTCAGGAAGCAGGAGATGAAGCAGAGACCATGGATGAGTTTTTATTGGCTTGCTTTCCCTAGCTTGCACAGCTTGATTTCTTATAGAGCCCAAGACTACCAACTCAGAGTACCACCCACAATGGGACCTTCCACCTTTGACCACTAATTGAGAAAATGCCTTACAGCTGGATCTCATAGAGGTATTTCCTCATTGGAGGCTCCTTTCTCTGTGATAACTGCAGTGTGTGCCAAGTTGACACACAAAACCAGCCAGTACAGGGATCGTGGACAGGAATGCAAATGGAGTTAACACACTTAAGCTGATAACATTCTCTCCAGAAGCCATATACTATCCAATAACAACAACCACCTCTACTCAATGCCAAGCATGAGAAAATCCCCTGCTGTGTTATTAGAGGAATTCAAGTAACCCTGTAAATAATATTGACTATTGCTGTTGCTCCTAGTAGCCTCCTAGCAGTTGAACATAAGTCCTTATTGTTGAATACATCATGCGCTTAGGGTACAAGACCTAGAGGATCTGAACTAGATTTGAATAAAAGCTCCCTTCTTGAGGACTACCTTTCACAACTATCTAGTATTAGTTGTGTATCTTATATGAAAACCTACCACCATAACTTTACTAAAGAAGTATAAATCATAACTGCATTATATATATGTATATATAAATAATATATATATATATATATATATATATATACACATCTTTATTCTTATAGGAAATTCTAGCTTTCATTTGTCCTCTTAGAAACTTCTCTTTGCAACAAAAGAAAAGTGTTATAGAAAACTACTACTGGTCAAAAGACAGAGAACAAATGAGTGTTGGGTTCTCATCATCAATTGATACATCTATAATACATTTCCTGAACCCAAGGCACAGGGAATAATGAGAAAGAAAAGGCTGAAACACTGTAGGATACAAAGGACCAGGAAAGCTGATGTGCTGTTGTATTGTGGATGTGGTAGGGAATATATACCTATGATACTTCAACAATAAGGCTACATCATCAAGACTTGTAGAATGACAGTATCAGTAGACCAATAGACATGTTGACACAGAAGGAGGAAATCTCATGAGGGCCCTCACATAGACTAAGGCAACTAAAGAATATTGAGAGCTAGAGATGGATCCCTCCTAAAGATTCCTTTATTGGATATCTAATATCAGTTGAAATCATTATATATATAATCATATATATATATATGATACTAGATGTATTGAGCATATTATATTTATATATGTAGCCTTTAGATCAAGGTTCCTTTAGTTTAAGAGGTTTTATAGAATATTTGTCACCTACAGAAGGGATTACATACTCATACTATCCAGAGGTAGATATATTTCTTAGTTCACATAGACAAACACACAGATAAATAAAACCCTACCTTTATTTCTACAATTTTAGCCATGGGGTAGGAGTAAATAAAGATTAAAACGTTTGATGTCAAAGAAGGAGCATTCTACCAAAGGGCACGAGAGTCTTCATTTATTTTGGCTCAAAACTAGATAAGAAATAGAGACTGACAAATCAGATTTTTTGTTGTTGTTGCCAACTCAAGGGAAAATTAGATTTCCAAAGAACATTAATTTGTTTAGAGAAAATTTCAAATTGTCAGACACTAAAATCAAATTTTCAACCATTGTTGCCTATAGTGAGAATTAACTCATTGACTTATTGACTACAAATTAATCAAAAGAGAAACAGAACTTTAGGAGAAAGTAAAATTGAAAGTAGAAGAATAACTATGACACACAATCATCTTGGTGCTTTAGATTTATCCAAGGAAAAGACATATCCAGAATTTGTTCATTTATAATGCATCAAAATTCACCTGGCTATGACAAGTGAACCTGTGGGAAATCTTATTGGGTTTCTGAAACAGTAAGATTCTTTCTAAACAGGGTAAAGTCATAACACCCAGACGTATATAAAGTGAACAACCATTGTAACATTTTATTCAATCCATGAAAATAATGGGCAGACATTATAAGTGTTTTATAAATTAATCAATGAATGGATACTGAATACTAATTAATGATATTTAAACTGAAGGATTTACTCATCATAGGAATGATCAAAATATAGAAAGTGGTTAACAACAGGTGTAATGCAAAGAAAGACAGTGTAGATGGCATGAATTTATTAAAGCAGAGATTATTCATGAAAACTGAAGAACAATGAGAGAAATAAGAAAGGAAATACACAAAATAGGAATTGTGGCTGTTCTGATTTCATTTACTATTCATTAAGTCCTGCTTCAGTATTAGAAAAATGACTAGCAGCACAACTTATTAGCAAGTGTTCTGATTCTTCCTATAGGGTAGATGTATTTTATTCTTTCTGTGGACTCTAGTTAAATAAGGGAAAAATGATTAACAAATGATAGAAGTAGGACCTGAAAGTATATTGTTATAAAATGGTATTAGTTATATTTAAGCTATTCTGTGGCATTATCAGTTTTAAGTAGTTATTAATTATTAATGACTGAATGTACACATAAGTTTCTCAATGAGATGCAATGAGCAAACACAATAATCAGTCACACTCTAAAATAATGTATTTAATCTGCCTAAAAAGCATGTAAATAGCGATTGTTCAAAAAGCCACACCAAAAAAGGCTGGAGAGATAGATACATCATACAGGACCCCTTTAGTTTCATCTGTTTCTTCTATCTTGTGATTTTTCCTCTCTGTCTATGTCATGGTGAAAGAAGCTGCTTGGCCTTTCAGTAATATTAAAGAGGATTTCAAGAATGAAGAAAATTCTTCCAGGGTTATGTTTAGGTTTCTTAAGAAAACTTGCTTATAAAAATGGAATAAGCCTTTCCTGCAGCATAGTTATAAGTAAACCTTATGTTATTGGGGAAAAATTGAAATTGGAATTTGCTTACAAGGTCCTTTCAGAATTAGGTTGCTTAGAAGATGAGCTAGGATACTGCAGTCCCTTTCTTTGTGTTTGTATTCAGCTGTGCCTATGGGGATCACAGGAAAAATGATGGTGATGAGCAGCATAGCAAATGTCCAATTCAGTCTCTCGTCAAATGCCCTTCCACATGAAAGAATTCTCAACTCAGGTCATTAAACATGGCAGTGTAAGCCTTCCTGACCCAGGAAAGCATCCATCCATGTAACCATAGTGCTCTCATAGTTCTTTGATTAGTGAATAAGCCCAAAAGAATCCAGTTCTGTTTCTTATATAATCTTGTAAGATCTGTTTTTACTGATTAATTTGGATAATTTTGTACATGTGTATGATTTTATACGTTTTAAATGTAAAAGCTGAGGTTACACTTCTCCAGTTTATTGGAAGTCTCTACTAGATATTTACTATTATTACTTGATTTTATCCCATGAACTAACCTAAAAGATTATACTTTTAGGAAAATTATTCAAATATATTAACTTTCCCAAAACCATAGTGCTAGTAAACCAGAGTATTCAGAGAAATTACTGAGTTCTGACTCAAATACTATGCCATTTCAACAGCGAACTATTTTTTTTTCCTGCATGTTTCAAAAGACTAATTAGAAACTATGACCCAAGTGTAAAAATACATGTAAAAATAGTTTAGTATGGAAAAATATAGTCAACAAAAAAACCTTCATGAAACCAGGAATATGGTCTGTTTGTATAACTCTCCTTTGTCTAGGACCTAGAACAGTGATTAATAAGGGAGACGCTCAATAGCTCATGGTATTTGTATTGAATGAAAATAAGTAAGTAGAACATCTTAAATGTTGATTCTGAGTCAAGTATGTGTATAATCTAATAGAGTGCTAGCAATTGAATTGAGAAGAAAGGCACCATTCATATTAGAATCTTTGCCTTTGACAATTTGAAACCTTAGAGTAAGTCCTTATAACAGTCTTGTGATTACTAAACAGTAGTACTTTTCCAAATAGCTGAAGATATTGTTAACATTCAGTCTTATTCTAAGTAGGTGTACATATAATTTTGCATTCGTCTCTGGAGATAATATTAGTACTAGTAATCCAAGGGCCAAATGAAAAACAGAAATGGTTACTCCTGGGTGGCATAAGTCATTATCAGGGTATTTACTTTAGCTTTCTCCAAACAATATTTAATTCAACTAGAATAAATTATCAAACCTGGAGTTGTTGACTTAGATATATAAGTACTTTATTAAATTATGTGTAATTAAACACAGCCAGTGCCCTCGTTTACTTTTCCATACTCATATATTAACAACTTCTTATCATCTGTCAAACCTCCCAGATGATACCTAGACACTCATGACTAGAAAAGAAAAGCAAGCAAGCAGCTGAGGTCAAGCTTTTTCAATGCCCAAGAATTGCCTTGTTTTACAACTCCGTTTCTTACAATTTTCTCTTCTGCTACAGGGTAGTTTAATTACACCCTCAAATATGTACTCTACTGAAAAATCACAAGTCATCATCTTTCATCTTTCATCTCCCCTAAAGGATTTCTAAGACCATTCCACTCATTTGGTGAGTTTAGGCAGGAGAATCAGGCAAGGTTGAGGTCGAGTACGCAGAGTAGACAAAGTTAGCACAAGTACAATTTGGGATAGAAGAAAGCTAGACATCTACCTGATAAGGTTGATCAGCAATGGCTGGCACCACAGGTACAGATGTAGAGGGCACTTCAAATCATCTGATAGTGAACTATAAAGCATTGAAAATAGTAGATGCATGCTATTTGGTGGAGATTTCAAATACTCACGAGGCCTGTGATCAATTAAGTCATATGGAGAACTGAACATAACAGAACAAGAAAAGCCCAACTGCCCAAAAATATGACATAAAAGCCTGAATATTTTGTTCAACATGGCCCTTGAATTTTTGAACTTTTTCCCTACTCCTGGCCAGTTCCTTTCTTGGAAGCATTTTTTTTTCTTAATCAATTATCTTCTTTACCTTACTTTATCTATATAACTCTGTACGACTTTTTGTATAGGAACACAAGAATATGAAATTCTCAGAAATTCCAACAAACCCACTATCTCTCAACATCACACAGTATTTTCGATACTTTTTTTGTTTTTGTTTTTGTTTTTTGTTTTTTGAGACAGGGTTTCTCTGTGTAGCCCTGGCTGTCCTGGAACTCACTCTGTAGACCAGGCTGGCCTTGAACTCAGAAATCCACCTGCCACTGCCTTCCAAGTGCTGGGATTAAAGGCGTGTGCCACCACCGCCTGGCATTTGGAAAATCTTGCAAATGAAAATGATAATAACATGCATATTGTTTCCCAGGGTAGATGCTAAATGAAAAATAAGCAAACAGATAAACAATAAGTAAACGTTGGTGAAAATGAAAAGAAACTGGAACCTTGGGACACTTTTGGTGAGAATAAGAAAATGATTGAGATTTTCTAGGAAACAATATGAAAACCTCTCAGCTATTTAAAGAGATCTATCAAATCATCTATCCATAGAGTCCAATTCTGATTATATACTTGAAATAATTGAAATTGGAATTTTTATCATCATATTATTGTTGCTATCATTAGGAAAATTGTTAACACTTCTTTGATTGTTACACCATTAATCATATTATTAAGAGGTCTAATATATACTGACAGAAGGAAGAATAAATAAAATATTGTACACACATATATATATGCATATATGTATGTATGTATATATATATATATATATATATATATATATATATATATATATACATATATATGAATACCAGTATGCTTTTGAAGTGAAGGTTGTTTTGCACTATTTGACAATATGGCTAAATTTTGAGTAAAGTATTCTATGGGAAGTAAGCTAGTAACAGGAAAGCAAATACCAAAAGATTCAATGTATAAGAGGGGCTTGAAATAGTCAATGTCACAGAAATAAAATGAAAGTTTTCTTTCTAGGGGCTAAGGGGGTTGGATAAAATGAAAATTTAGTAATACTTGTATCTAAAGTCTCATATAAATAGGATGAGTAATTGCTACAGTTATTCTATATAATATAATATTGTAACTGTAAAACAAAGCTATAAATAAAAGAGTAAATAGAAGAGAACCTAGAAAACAAATGAAAAAGAAATACTTAGAAACATTTAGAAATGACAGGGTAAAGCAGGCATGTGTGGTATCTTAGATACCCAGAAGAGGAAAAGCTGCAGATTACAGATTGATCAGTTGTGTGTGAAGTGCTATTGAGATTCTAAGTATAGTGAAGAGTGAGAATTACTATGTATTTAACAGTGTGATAATCAACGGTGACCTTGACCAGTACCCTTTCAGCAGGGTAGTGGGGGTGAAGGGCTGATTGGAGTACATTCAGGTGTGAGTAAGAAGAAAGAAATTAAAGTAATTAAAGAAGTTTAAGGAAAGTTGCACTAATGAGATGAGATAATAGAGAGTTAACTATAATGTGAATTAAAGTTGAGAGGTTTTCTTTTTAGATAGAATAAACAATGGGCTATTTGCCTGTTTTAAAAAATATTCAGCAGAAGAGAGCAAACTGATTATGGTAGAGAGAAGAAAACTGTGGGATTGATAACCTTGAGCAGTAGTTAAGGCATATACTATTATATGCTACCTGGGAGCAGTTACCTGGGCTTAGTGTACACAATTATGAGATACTGGAAAGGCTAAATGAATAGATTTACTTTGATATCACTACACCCATTCTGAATTGCCAACATCATAATTGTCTGCGAGGACCAGTAGCTTATTATTTTTCCTGTATAATTTCCCAACATACACTTAATAGACAAAAGTATTAGAATGGTATATAGGGCTTTTAGACTGGAACAGGAGTGATCCTTAACTCATAGATATTAGCTTGAGATAATCGAGGTATAGTCTAGTTTGGATTAAGTGATTTCTGTCCCAACCAAAAGACACATGTCTACTTCTTATCCCAAGTCACAGAAAACCACTGGATCTAACTGATCACCAAGAAGATACTTTTATCAGTAAGTTAAAAATCTGTAGTCCTTGATTTTTCTGTCCCTTTTCTTTGGTCTTAAGCTGCATTGGAGCTGACTTTAATAAATTAGGTGGAGTTGGTAGTTCTAAGAGCTTGATGTAATAGAGTTAGTTACAAAATTAAAAATAGAACATGAAGGTAAGGATCAAAAGTCTGTATGGATTTTTGTCTGAAATCCAGTAGGAAGATGTAGGCTAAATATAAGTAATCAGGAAAAAGACTGTCAGCGAACAGCCTCAGACTAGATAGCTGAGACCACCAGGATATTAATGTAAAGCAAACTAGAAAACATGCCTCGTGAGAGTGAGATACTGCACCAAAACTTATGTTGGTATACTGAGATTCCTTTGTAATTCTGAGAACATTTTCCATGGATTTTGTTCTTCTAGTTTCTGAATGTGAATCCTGAACTTGTCATGACCTTAGTAAAGTTTTACATATAGATAAAAAAGAAAGATTTCTAATTTGTGGAGTCTCTGAATGAAACTTTAGGTTTTTACCTTGTTTTATTTTTAGGATTATATGATGATGATTAACCAGTCACTAAATACTGAAAATAGGTAACAACATAGTTCCTGTGCAAAAATTTCTGGCAGGATGTTTAATGTTCTTATTTTTCCATTCTAGAATTAAACAGATAGAATTAAAAAACCTTTTCATTATGCTTCTATTTTTGAGATAACTACATTATTTAGCATCTCCATCTGTTCTGTATAACCCATCCTATATACCTCCACCTTCATTGCTTTCACTCATACTCATGGACTTCTTTTTCATTGATTGTATTTCATGTGTGTATGTATATAGATACATCTAGTCCATAATATAAACTGATTAGTCTGTTGTTTTAAGAAATACTTTTGATTGGAAATAAACCTATGAAAGAATCAAATATTTTCTTCATTAAGACCCATAATTTATTCATTGATAATTATATCACTATTCTTGTACAATTGTGCTCAGTTACGCATGTCTTTTACAATACAAACTTCGCTTAGTCCTCATCCATCCTGTCACATTGAATGGAGAAGATACTTTACATTTACTTAAATGTCAGGATTTTATTTTCTCTCACTGATCAATCAGTAGATTACTCTCTCATTCCTTCCTTGGAGTGGATAATCAACAATATTAAACACCCAGGCATTCCATGATTCCTGTTAGAGGGTGAAAATCAAGAAGGCAACATGTTTTCTATCTTGTGTAACTGCAATATTATCATATCTGCTTGGATATCTGCTACAATTCAAAGACAAGAAACATCAGTGTCAGTTGGTAAATCATAGGGAT
>JADRCD010128756.1:1716-13320 GCA_019843815.1 Montemys delectorum | reverse complement strand
GAAGCTTCAAAAGACAAATATTGTATGTTTTATCTTGTTTGTGATTGCTAAGATCTTACATAGATAAAGTTTTATATATATATATATATATGTATATATTGTGAAAGAAAAATTGGAAGAGGGAAGGATGAGGAAGGGAAATATAAGAGGTGCTAAGGGGGAATATGGTTAATATGCAATATATATACATATGTACATATAGTACACACATATATGTAAATGTCTTTATGTAACCTAGTGCCACATTTAATGACTATATCACAGTGATTCTTTAAAAATATAGAAGAAAGATTTAAATGCAATTTAAAATATTTCTACGCAAGTAAAATATCTAAGAAACATGTGTCTCACTTTACAGTCTTCAAGTTCCATTGTTGCTTCTTATTGGCAGGAACCCCAGAAGAAGAACATTGATATAAAAATCTGAGTAGTAAAGAGAGATTGATTTCACTTCCATAGTTTGGCTTACTATTGCTATGATGAAACACCATGACCAAAAAGAAGATGGATAGGAAAGGGTTTGTTTATTTGGCCAACACTTCCACATTGATCATCCATCCCTGAAAGAAGTTAAGACGGGAACTCAAGAAGAGTGAGAACCTGGAGACAAGAGCTGATGCAGAGGGTATGTCTTGCTCCCCATGACTTGCTCAGCCTGCTTTCTTGTAGAATCCAAAACCGCCAGCCCAGTGATGGCACCACTCACAAAGTCCTGGGACCTCCCTCATTGCTCACTAAGAAAATGCTATATCAGGCTGCATCGTCCTTCCTTCAGTCTCTGCTCCATAGTCTTTGCAACTGAGCTCTTTCTTCTAAACACTACTATCCAATGACCTATAAGATTTGTAGCTGATACATTCTGTTTTCATAGTGCCACTGGCTTGCAGCTCACAGCCTGATATAGCTGTCTCCCGAGAGGCTCTGACAGTACCCGACTAATACAGAAGCAGAGGCTCACAGCCATCCACTGAACTGAGCACAGAGTCCCCAAATGAAGGAGCTAGAGAAAGGACCCAAGGAGCTGAAGGGTTTGCAGCCCCTTAGCTTGAACAACAATATGAAGTAACTAGTACCCTCAGAGCTCTCAGGGACTCAACCACCAACCAAGGAGTACACATGGTGGGACTGATTGCTCCGGTAGCATGTGTATAGTAGAGGATGGTCAAGTAGGTCATCAATGGGAGGAGAGGCCCTTGGCCCTGTGAAGGTTCTGTGCCCCAGTGTAGGGGAATGCCAGGGCCAGTAAGCAGGAGGGGGTGGGATGGTGATCAGGGGGAGGGGGAGGGAACAGGGGTTTGTTCTTGTTGGTTTTTGTCTTCTTTTTTTTTTTTTTTTTTGGAGGAGAAACTGGGAAATATGACATGTAAATAAAGAAAATATCTAATAAAAGGAAAAAAAGAAAAAAAAAAAGAAAAGAAAATGCCCTACAGGCTTATCCACAGCCCAATTGTGTGGAGTCATTTTCTCAGTTGGAGTTCCCTCCTCTCAGATGACTCTAGCCTTTGATAAGTTGATTAGCCAGCACACATCTCTTCTACTAACACATAGTATATAAATTTGTATCACTAATTCATAGTGCAGCTGCTGAGACACCATATGACACATCCAAGTTGTACACCTTACTAAGACAAATGTGAGAGTTGAATTGCATAATATAAAAAAAAAAATTACTTCTAGCAGAAGCAGTCTAGAAATCTACCCATCTCTTACATTAATAGAAATATATTTGCAAATTTTCTTTCAAATCAGTGTAAGCAAAATCCCAACTGTAATATTTTAAATCATGTATTGTGATGGCATTTGTCCTCCATTTTGCAGTTATAAATGTCTATTTGTGAGACATACGCAACTCATATAAATGCTAAAGGAACACAACAGAATACCAGCGGAGAAAGTAGCTGCACTGCAGACCTGTTTTGCTTGCTCATGGAAAACTGTCTCATTTAATGTTTTGGAATACATTGAGGTGAACAATTTGAACATTCATATTTTGAAATGTAGACATATCAGACTTAGATTAAGGCGGAGTGTGTCAAATTTAGTTCCCACAAATTAATGGAGAAAAACACACTTTCACAACTAGAAAGAGAATTTGATAGGAAAGGGAATGGGATCACTTGTCGTCTGTTTATGAGTCAATAAAGATATTCTTGCATGTTATTTCATATTTCATATTTTGTATGTTGAGATACATAGTTAATATACATTTGAAATAGTGACAGATAAAATACACTGTCAGAGACATCTTCCTATAATACACCATTCCTTAAACCTCTGATAGATCCAAGTATGACATGAGATACATAGTTCAGGCCTATACTGACTGTACGATATGAGATCAACTCAGCTAAGCCCAATATAGTTCATTCAAACTTCAGAGGACTTATGGGTGTTTGAGTGAGAATTAAGTGCTATTATGTGAATCCACTGACTTTTCAGATGTTTTACAATATGTGCAAATACTTATCTACCAGTCAGATCTAGGCTCAAGTGATGTAGGGGCATGAAGCAAAATAATTTGTTCCATTTCTTAGAATCACACTTTAAGTGATAATAATGATAAATATTATCAATGACATTAAATCAATGATACACACTCAGCTAAGTGCAATATGATATTCTTAGTCTAACACTCAGTATTTTAATTTTTGAACCTGTGGTATTTTAAAAGTACCTCCAATATTATATATCAAAATAAAAAGGAAGAAGACATTTTGGAGTAAAAAGTAAAGGAAATAGTTGAGGCCATTTTATTTTTCTATAGTAATATGATTCTGAATATTAAATGAGGCACATTTTTCTTATCTGGACATTTTTTAGTTTGTATGATGTGGTTACATAACAATGAAGCTATTACAACTTATACTCCTGAGAGAAAAAAAAATCTATAAAAAAGGCTATATGCTCTTGTTCCTCTCTTGTCCTCTTGCTTCTCTCTTGCTCTTTCTCTCCCCTTCCCATCCCCTTCTCCTCCTCCCCTGTTCCTGCTCCAAGTGCTCATGACTGGCTTCTATTTCTCTACTTTCTCTCTCTCTTTCTCTCTCTGACTTTCTCTGTCTCTATTACCCTCTTAACTCCCCTGCCCATGCCCTGAATAAACTCGATTCTATACTAAAAATAAATAAGTAAAGCCTGTACATACAACAATCGAAGATAACAGGTAAGTACTATTGGTTTTTACTAATTTTGCTCAGATTGCTAAGATTTTTCTACTTGTGTATTAAGCTGTTTCATACATTTTGTATCAAATATTTTATTCTTGAAATTGATGACTTGCTTTGGAGTTGAAAATAAGGCACACTAGTTTCAACAATAAGCTACGTATATTATTTATATTTTTGCTGGTATGCCAAGGGATTATGGGTCTGCTAATAAATAAAATGTCTAAACCTTCATCTAAGCCTCCACTAATGAAATCTGAAATATGTTTTGTCCTTGGAAGAAAATCATTATAAGGATAAAGCAACTTCAGCAAACTAGTGCAATTGACTATTTTCGGTAAGAGATTACACATGTGATGCTTGGTCTTCTTTGCTACTTTTTTCCTTTCTAATTAAAATGTATAATAGCTCAATTCTCATAGTTATTTAGACTGTAACATCCACTGATCTCCTTTTTGTCCCTCTCCATACATATATGTTTATTTGCCAAAGCTTATATCTAATAAATCTTTGTATTTTAAATGACGTCATCTTCATTCTGACCTCATTTCCATGCACAATCCATTTGAACAGGCTACTACTGCAAAGATTATAAAAGTCAGGGTCACAATACTGTTTACTTCCAAGTGCCAGTGGAAGTTATTTTCATTCCTCTGTTGTATTAGTAAAATGTTTAATTGCTGTGACAAAATACCTGACAAATGCAACACAAGGAATATTTTATTTTGGCTCACAGTTAGAGGGTAGGACAGTCATGGTTGCTCACAGTTAAAGGGTAGGAAAGATATGATGGCTCACAGTTAGAGGACAGAAAAGTCATGGTAGCAGATGCTTGAGGAAGATGATTACTTTATATTTGTAGTTCAGAAACAGAAAACAGGTAATGCTCATGCTCAGTTCACTTGCCTCTTTTCATTTGGTCAGGTATCTCAAATCAAAGAATTATGCTGCCTACAGTCAAGGTGTGTCTTTCCATATTAATTAACCTAACGTAGATAACCCCTCACAGTCATGCCCATAGGCTTGTTTCTTCAATGAGTCTAGATCCTGTCAAGTTCACAGTTAGTCATCACACTAAGAAATAGGCTGGCCTTATGATATCCTTTGACTAAGAAATTTTATAGAACTATATGGGAGTATTTCTGAGCTTTGACCTTAAAAAGCTTTACTTTTCTATTCCTAGAAAGTGCTTCCATCAAATAAATGAGGCAAGGCTAACATGTTTTATAATGGATCACAAGGCATATGATTCAGGCATTACTGTCACCTGCTTTCTCCAGCCAACTTTATATAAATTGCTGCCTTTATGACCAACAGTTGACACACATGCATGACTGGTCCAGCAAAAGAATATTAAATATAACAGAGACTACATTGGCCAACTCTAAGAATTAGACAATTATGTGTGTATAGGCCAAAAGTCATTGTTAAGTGGTGATTTGTCAATTGTTCTCTTTATTTTTAGAGACAGGATCTCACATTGAGTCTGAGACTTATCAATTATGCTAGACTGTTGGGTAGACATCCCTGGAGATCTTTCTAGCTCTATTTCCCCAGCGCTTGGATTGCAGGCATATTCTGATTAAGGTACCAGGGATCCAGACTCAGTGACTCCCAATTTTGTTGTAAGAATGTTACAGAGCAATTGTGGCAGTCCTGCAAAATTGCTCTTTTCAGTCATATAATAGTTATTATTGTTGTGAATAATTAGCTACACTAAAGTCTAAAGGTGAGAGAGCTAATTCATTTATTTATCTTATCATGCCATTTCCAATGTACTGGGGATACCAAGAAATTGAATATAAAAGAGTATAATAGGGAAACCAAGAATAAGAGAACACAGAATGTTTAGCCCTAAATGAAAAGCTTATACCATAACTCCTCTTTTCTAAGGCTCAGGAATGACAGCAGAAGAGGGGGCAAAAGAGTGTGAGAGCCAGAGGTAGTGGATGACTTGACTATAAGAAAACAGTGATTTCTGGATAAAGCAGAATAGCTGCACATATAAATTCCCAGCAATTGTGACAACATGTATAAAACCTACACAAGCTATAAATAGAGCAAATCCTAGCATGGAATGGAATCTGGGCATCAAGTTCTATCCTTAGTCGAGGAGCCACTGATCATTTTTACCTTCTTGGAGAGAGATAGTCAATTTTCTCTAAGGGTCTAGAGAATTCACTCTTGTAAATAACCAATGACATAATGGACAGCCTCACATCCAAGAATATTTGGGCACACAAATTGGTCTTCATGAGTTTAAAAACAAAGGAAACAAAGTTGTATGCATAAAGATAGGAGTGTGGATCAGGGAAGACTTGAAGCAGTGTGAATATGATAAGAACGTATTGTATGAAATTCTCAAAGTGCTGACAAATGTGTTCTTAAAGAATACCATGGCAATAAAAGTCAAAAAAGTAAGATAAGAAAACACTTAGAGGTTGAAGGTAGGGACAGACATTAAGAAAATAAGAAAAAAATAAAAAAAATAAAAAGATTCAAAACTCCTGTAGCTTTTATTTGTTTTTATAATATATTGAAATCTAAACCATCACTACAAGAATACAACTAAACTCTCATTTCTTAGCTCATTGTAATAAAATAGGATAAGTCTGTGCAGTATGTTTGTTATATGCTCAATATAAGGCTAAGTGTTGTTTGCTTATAACTTCATTTAATCCTTACTATCACCTTCAGAGGTAGGTATAATTATCATCCTCATTTTACTAATGAGAAAAAGAAAATATAGAAAGTCATTTGCTGAAGCTCACACAGTAAAGGGCATCTTCTTTGGAAGCTAATACTTTTAAGCCACTTCTTCACTCTTATGCTACAAAGCTTTGTCTCTGGTCAATAGTACCAGCCTTTGCTTCCTACTTCACAGAAATTTAGTATTACAATCCTACATGTCATATCATTATAATGATGATCCCCTAGATGTATCATCAGAAATCTATTGTGCTCCCTATCCTTATTTAGTTTGGTGACTCAAATACACTTTTCACTGAGCAGTTTTTTATTTACTAAAGCCCGATATTTTATTCCAAGAGATTGTGATTTAAGTGATTTCTAGTATGGGCTGTACAACCAAGTAGTTAAAGTTCTTGGTGATAATTATAATACAAAGCACAGCTAGGAAATAACTTAGATAAAGGAACCCAAGATTTTTACTCATCCCTTTGTACACTCTCCTACTTCTTCTAAGAAGGCTTCTTTAAAATATCTTATACATTAAAACTAATCAAATCAAATTATAATCAAACCAGTAATAATTAGAAGCAAAAAATAGAGGTGATTACTTTAGTGTCTGATCCAAAGTTATGGTTGTCATGTGGCATAGTATCTCAAATTTCAACATTTGTGACAATTAACACATATGCGACTTTCACTTTTTTTGTTATAGCCTTTTAAATTAATAATGTATCCCAGAGAAGTAAACTTCATTCATGTACTTATTACAATTGTTTCTCTGAGGAAAAAAAGAGTGCTCTTTCTGTTAGACTTGGGTACATGTTGTTTTGAAATTTAAGAGTTTGGGAAGACTAGCGAACAGAGAATGGAAGAATCTGTGGGGTTCTGAAAGTTTGTATTTCAGGTAAGGGTGAGAAGTGGGATGCCTCGCTTGGGGTGGTGGAATAGATGGAGAACTGTTGCTTGGTCACTTCATTTTGGGGTCTCAAAATAGTCCATTTTCATTTTCATAGTACCTACTGCACACATCTGTGAAATGCTTATAATATATCGAGAATACAAAAATATCATGTACAAAGACATCAATACTATGTGTCCTCAAAGAGAATAAAATTGTAAATAACTTCCAATAATGTGATGAAACAAAGAAACTAGGATCAAATCCCATTCACATTTTGTAAGTTTGAGAGCCTAAAATTAATGCACAATTTCAGATGGCTTAGAATTCTAGTAGCCTTTCATAATGTATAGCAATTTCCTATTTCACTGATTATTTTAAGTCCTGAAATGAAAAGAAAATCTCTGAAAAAATGTTTCATTCTGAAATAAAGCTGTATCCATGAATGTGAATTTACTGCAGTTTTATTTTTGTAACCAACAAAATCCTAATGAACTCTAAATCAACACTGTAAACCAAAAATGAACTACTGCCTCCTGATCCTTAACCTAGACTCATGGAAAGCCTACAACTTGAGAGGAGCAACAAAATGAAATTTTCTTTCATTTGAAATGTGCATGAAACTGCTTCTCCTAAATAGAGTGAAAATATTGATTTCCACTTGTTTGATAAGAGAATACAATCTATACATTTCTGGTAAATCACTAACTTAGAACCAAGACACCAGTGAGAATGGGGAGAGCCAGTTGATAAAAGGCATCCAGTGGTTTAAACAAAACTATTATGTATGTCAACAAGTCATGAATATTAGTCATCTAATGTATCACAGGTGAGAGAGTATCATGAAAGAGGTGAATACAAAAAAATTGCAAGCATCTATCAAACCTGACTTATGTAAAAGTGTCTTCCTTAGTTGGTTTTCATTTCTGAAAGTTCTAGGTACTTAAACTTTCAGAAGACACGAGAATGTCAAGCACACAAATACATTATGGAGCACAGCATCAATAAACCATTGGAATTATCAGGTCATGGAATTATAAAAATTCATAAAATCAGTGTTTCATCTTATAAAGTAATCCAGAGAACTCAAACATTATGGGGAAAAGTAAGTTTTTAAAAAGGAAGATTACAAGGCCCTTTCACAAGAGTCTGACCTAAGCTGGGTCCCAGGAAGCTGTCTTCATGGTGATACCGTTGAGGGCTCTTTAAGTCAACATTTTGAGAAACCCCAGTTTTCACTTTATAAATTACAACATAGGAGTCAAAGTGAAGTTGAGCTTTAGGAGAGGGACAAAATACCACTCTAATGTCTTTCAGTGGGTCAGCTTTGAGTCAACAGAAGGGATGATTGTGCTTGGCCACTATTGCCACAAGCCCATCCAGAAGATCATAGTCAAATTATGGAAATTACCTGCAAAGTTACCTGTGGAATTTCATGTATATGACAGATTACAGAGTTCTCTGGGAGCCACTTTGTCCTTAGATGACATAGTTTGGGTTCAAGGAATCAGCTCAAAATCAGGTAAAAAGGGCAAGTAGTCCTTACAGAAACAAAGGTCATTTGGACTAATTCCAGGAGGACAGTTTTAAGTAGCCCCAAGTGACAAGTCCTACATTAAGCATCTTGTGCACTGGGCAGTGCACATTGGTCTAAAGTGCTGATTTTCCTTCAAATACGCCTGCTTTCTCTTATCCAAATTCTTAATATCCATAGTAGATATTTTTATAATAAGAGTCTATACACATGCACATACACACATATACATATGTACATACCTACAAACACACACACACACACACACACACACACACACACACACACACACATTTTTCCCTGGCTTGTAGGATAATGAAACTAAGAAATTAGTAAAAAGACAATATCTCCTGTGATATGTTTTTGTAATACTTATATCAATTACAATCAGTATGATCCTGAAAATGATAATTTTCTGTGAACCTATATAAAGGGCTCTCGCTGATCATATCCGACTTTTACAGAGGAATATCTCTATGTGGGAAAATAATGAAGTCTCAATAGCTGTAAAGATTGGTAACTCATTCACAAAATGATACAAGTCGTTATGGAGTGTAGAAGTTGCTTGAGGTTATTTTTCCTAACTCCCTCTGTCCTTTGACTAAACAGAAGTCTCTTTCTATTTGGGATAACACCTTTTTGGGAGACAAACAATTGTAAAAACTTTTATAGAAATAATCTTTGTTTATATACATTCTTTTTGAGTTTAGAAAGATAAGGCTCTTTGATAACAATCTTTCCTCAACACTAACAATTCTTTTGCTTTGTTTTGTCTTTTGTTTTTTTGTTTTTCGAGACAAGGTTTCTTTGTATAGTCCTGGCTGTCCTGGAACTCACTCTGTAGACCAGGTTGGCCTCAAACTCAGAAATCCGCCTGTCTCTGCCTCCCAAGTGCTGGGATTAAAGGCATGTGCCACCACTGCCCGGCCTAACTTCATTTTGACAAGTCAATTACGTACCTTATTTTCTGGTTCAGATTCTCCCCAACTTCAAGTCTATACTTGCAACATTCTGAATATTTAGATTTCTACCAAAATTGAATCCTAATTTACCTGTTGTTGGTTTTAACATGTGGAGCTTGGGATTACAGCATGAGGGAAGAGCCCTTGTAATTGGGAGTAGGGCTTCTGTAAAAGAAGCCTAGAGAAGGTGATGTGTGTGTACCTCTGCTATCTAAGAGCAGTGCAACATGTGCCACTTCTAAAGGAAAAAGCTTCCTTCCATTGAAAACCAAATCTGCAAGTGCCTTGATCTTGGACTTAGAGTTAAAACAATGAAACAGGAATTTCTGTTGTTTGTAAATTATCCAATCTAAGATGTTTTCATATTGTAGTTTAAGTAGATGCTGTATCTAGTTTTCTATTGCATGAATTTCAAGAAGTTAAAAGGAAAACATTTATAGTTATATGTAATTGGAATGTATTATATTTTGTTAAAAATTTAAAGACCAATAAAGCACTTAGATGAACATAGCTGTGTCTATATATTAACATATTACATTCTACTAGTCTTCATGGGGACAGAGAGATCTCTCAATGGTTAAGAGCACTGGTTGCTCTTCAAGAGGATACAGGTTCAATTTCCATCACCTATACAGTGAGTTATAGCCATCTCTATCTCCAGTTCCTGGGGATTCAGTGCTCTCTTATGGCCTCCATGGACACAGAGAAATATATGCAAAAAAAATACTCATAAACATAAGATTTTAAAAGAGAAATACTTTTTCATTTTGTTTTCTTAATTTATTTTTTTAAAGACAGACAGAAGATAAGCAAAATTCCTCTCCCCTACAGGATCTCACTATGGAAACCAGGCTGTCCACACAACTCTTTTTTTCATATCAGCCTGTAATAGTATGATAGAAACTCAAAGGTAATAATTAGCGTTAAGCCTTTTTTCACTGCTTACAAGATAAAGGGCTGTTAGCATAGAACTTAAAAGACCTAAATAATTTTACAGTCAAGAAAAGTACAACCCTTATAGTTGTTAAATAATTATTTGTTTGATAAGTTGATGAAGAGGCACCATTAACTATAAGACCTCCAGGAGCTATTACTTCTGGGACAAGAATTATAGAAGATGCTAACATAGGAGTGAAAAGTGACATCAATACTAACATCATCTTCATTGAAATGACCGTTCTTTCCATCATTTCCTTTCCTTTTCTTTCTCCCCCCCCCAAAAAAAAAGAATGCTACAAGCCACAATTAATGGAATACAATGGATAGTGTTGTGGAACACCATTACATGTTTGTACCTTTTTATATTACACTTAATATATGTTTGTGAATGTGTACAAGCAAATAAATTCAGAGGATGATATCCAAATGTTATGGAAATGATGTTAGCAATACATCTACCAAGTATGGAGTGGCAGTGTATTCTTGTAATCCCCATAGTTTAATGGTGTAGGCAGGAATATCAGAAGCTCTCAGTCACTCTCAGCTGTGTAGAGACCTAGGGATCAGTTCACGCTACATGAGATCTTGTTTATTAAAAAAAAAAAATCTATATATTTTATATCATCTATCTGTCTATCTATCTATCCATCAATCAATCATCCATCTTATCATTTGCCTACACACAAATACACACTTACACAGAGAGAGAGAGAGAGAGAGAGACAGAGACAGAGACAGAGACAGAGACAGAGACAGAGAGAGAGGGAAACAGCGAAATATCTGGAAATAAAACTGCTCTGTTTGTCAATATGTCTTCTCAGATCTTTTTATAGTATTAGCTTAAAACATTAACTTCTAGGGGCTAATAGTATTTTGATAAATTCTAGGCTAAGAGGGCTGTGATTCTTTATAATCTGAAGATCCTTATTTTAAAACATAACATTAAATTCTAATTTTGGAAGAGTTACATGCTTCAATCAACAGTACAATGTGAAAAGCACACCCAAGAGCAACTCTGTTGAGACAATGATATAAAATAGAAACTTGTGACGAAATAAGACTAAACTACATTCTGTTCTTTATTCATTTTTTCTCCAGCTTTCAGTACTACAGATATAGCAAAGTAATCCAAGTAAGAGGTTAGTAGTTCTTATCACAAACCTCAGTGCACAGATAGAAAGTAGTACCCTGAAGTGTTCAATCTCCCTTGTCAAAGGAGGCTCAAGTGGAAGAAGATTGGAATCCCCTTTGGCTATTCTTCAACACTCATGGGTAGTTTTTATCCAAGTTCATAGTCTTGAAAGATATAGTATTAAATCAGCCTAACATTTAGTAAGTATCAAAGAGACATTTTGTTTTCACACTTATCAAGTCATCTTCAAAACAAAGAACTAGAAAATAATAAACCACAAAGACAGA